>WOGP01005598.1:0-13019 GCA_015342065.1 Leptinotarsa undecemlineata | reverse complement strand
AATAAAATTGTTATTTTCGGTTAATCTTTTTAATTTTTTTTCAGGGATTTCAAATCAATTTATATTATATTAGACATTGGAATTCCGAACTGATTGAATACTATTATTTTCATTCGATAGAGCATTTCAAAAAACCCACCCAAATTTTGTAATGTGAGTTCAGTTTCCCAAAATAAGGATAACCGACGGTCGTCGCGCTCAAACTATTAGAAGAATTTCGTTCTTAATAATCCTGTTTATATTTTGAATGAGCTAAGCTAATATCAAACAAAGCTACCCTACCATTCCAAAACGTTTTGAAAAAACTTACCGTCCATCTGAAGGTGAAAGGCAAGACCAGTTTTCCCCTGTCGGGGTCGGCAAGTGTGAAGGAGTCCCTTCCTAGGACGTGACTGGATGTGTTCCCGAAGGAACAAGAGCCCGTGCTGGTCACGTTGCTCTGGTACTCTTTCAGGCAGAGCCTGAAGAAAGTCTGGCACGGCATCGAACAGCGGCTCGTCAATGGGGATCGTACACCCCCGCCGCAGCACTCACCGCTCGACAGTTCGCTACGCGGATTCGCCATTTCCAGTACTTGCAGTTCGAAAAAACCCGAGCCATGCGTGCACTGAAACAAAAAAAAATGTATATGAAATGTTTTTTCTGGACGCTTGTGGATACCAGAAGTTGGGGGACCCACGATATTAGGTTATGGGGCCCATTTTGAATATGTTATACGAAACCATTATCTCACAATTCCTCATGTGGTTTGTTCTTACAGTTACTATACTGTTTTACAGAATCAAATATTTTGTTTACGTAATAAGGGTGCATTTCCACGAAACTCATTTGTTTATATCTCTTTGATAATTTTTGTACTTATAGGAAATAACCCATAACCTGGTTTTTGAGCAAAGCTGCTACTACTACCAAGTACTAACCTGCTGTTAGAAGCATTGCTCAAGATATATTTGAACCAATAGACGAAAATGAACTATCTACAACTGGACTCAATTCATATATTGAGATGGTCAGTATTCAAATGTCTTTCATGTTGTATGATGTACCGCATGTACCGCACGGTTCAACTCTTGGTCCACTTTCATTATCTTTGTATATTGCTGACTTCCATAAAATTTGACAATTATACTGCTGACAGTCAGCTATATTACTGACGACTTGCAAAAACTATGGATATGTTTATGGAACACACCCTTTTATATAACATAACCTTGATTATCAAATCGTAACTAACTCTTTTTTGATCCAAATTTGGAGGGACAGAATTTGAGGAGTTGATCAACATAAGACTTGGGATGAACTCTTTCGAAAATTCCAGAAGCATGAGACCTTCAAGGGTTGCTCCAATATAATGCGTCAACTAATTTCGAATGAAAAGCTCTGATCCCAAATTAAAATTTTGTGAAATACTGATAGTATCCAGACTGCGATATTATTAATGGCCCTGCTCTGATACAAAGAAATTCAGAGAAGTGTATCCTTGTGAACAGATTATGTATACCTACTCGTACTAGAAGTTCTCTATACATAATTATGATGGTTCCATATATAACTTGAAAAATACACATATAATTTTATATAAACATATATAAATTGAAACTATTCCTTATGAAGTCCAATTAGTGATACTTGTGTGCCCTCAAAAAAATTTTATTGATAACGTTTCAATAAATATATATGTATGTTCTGTTTCATGTCTACGTATTATGTATTTGTTGTTACTATATATGTATGCAGGTTGAGTTGTAGAACAGAGCAAGTTGAACTACACATATCATGATTATTTCTTCAGACACATTTTTGTATTTGTTTATGATATTATCGGTATAAAAGGTAACGGTAACAAAAATGATTCACAATCAAGTCGAAGAAGTTATTACTTATTTCTAATGCATTCCTCAAACTTTGTCAATCAGAAACTCCATAAATAACTTCTCCAAAGTCCACTTCGTGTAACCAGCCACTATCCATACAAAAAGCAATTCATTGAAGCAACGAGTTGACAAGAAGAATGTAGATATTAATTCATTGCGACTGAAACAATGAAATCACGAGATTGGACGTGCCGATAAAGCAGGGAACCTTCCTTGCTGTACTTCAAAGGAATGTACCTCAAGACTAAGTACGCCATTTGATTTGTATATCCGAGTTATCTCTCCCCAGGAAATTCCATAGGAAGAAAAAAAAAGATTCATAGTATTGTTCTTCGGAATACTGAAGGTGATTCGTAAATCTTAAAAATGACATAAACCAAAAAAAAAATATCTAAAATAATCTGCAGTCAGAAAAAATATCTACACAAAGCTTGACCCCATAAACACATAAAGTATTGTCAAAATTAGGTTGTTGAAATATGTTCTAAATTCAATTCAATTCAATTCAATATGTTTCAGCAGGACTTTCTTTCAGTTTGTGTCTGAAAGTTACTTCTTTGCATGATCTACACATCCATGTATAGAGTTACTTATTTGCAAATTGATTACTTCCTTCCTTTCTTTGGAAGATTCCTTTATCTGTTTTTTGTATCAAGATGGAGTAGTAGAAAGCCAAAAACTTTCTTTCCCATATAAATTAATCCTTAATAATATGGTTCCATCAACTTTTCCAAATGTTGTGATAGCATTGCAAATTCATAGAAGTTTGATGATAACAAACGCGAAAAGAGAAAGAAATTTTTCAAAATGGATTGCTATCGCTCCAAATTCGACAATATTGTCTGTTCGCGTACCCATTTATTCAGAAATGAGTCTAGTCGCTGAAAATTATTTCCACATCAAAATTAGGGTCAGTTGTCAACTACTCCAGAGCACTTTCAGCTACCACACGTCGTTGTCTTTGGTCGTTTACCTTCAGTTCCTGAGTAAGTGGAAATTTGTACTGGGGCAAGCCCAAATCACGACATGAAATTCGCCAAATTGTGGTCTGCATAAGGCTGAGTTCTCGAGTGCAACGCGAAATCAACTGCCTGGGAGTCTCCCGCACACTCTCACAGACAGTGGTTACGTTTTCAGTAGATCGTGCGTTCCGTCGACGTACGGGTGTGGTCGATCGTATTTAGAAATTTATCCACCACTAGTAGGGTGTCTGAGAGGTATGAATGAGAATTTGACGGTACATCTGTTTGATGTCCGCAGTAAAAAGTATAGAAGGCAAATGAAAGCGAAGGAGAATTGCAACAAAATCATTTTGCAATTTGGGACCAGGGAAAAGTTTATCATTGAGAGATTGAGAGTTGAGATCTTTAGTTGAAGCATCAAACACAACTCGGAGCTTAGTGCTAAGACTATCAGGTCTTAAAACACAAAAGTGAGGAATATAATAACAGTGAGAGGTAGAGACATCATGAGAATTCATGAGAGACATATGACCAAGATTTAAATAGTCCTGCATGAAGACATTATAATTTTTCCTCAGATCAGGGTTGTTGATGAGTTTACGTTCCAGGGAGAGACACCTATGGCGATCAATAACTCTTGAACCATTGAAGGAAGGAAGGTCCGACTTTAAAGGAAGTTGAACCTAAAATCGACCATTTCCCAAAATTTGGAAAGTTTTCCTAAAATTAGTTTCAACAGAATCACCTTCGAGAGAAATTGGAAGAGCATCTGGGTCTTATTCTAACTCCCAGAAACGAGTTACACAAGTTTCGAGAGAAATATCGATGGCAGCAAAAAATGAGGAGTTGTGATTACTATGAGATGCAGATGAAACTTTACCCATGATCACCCAACCAAAACAGGTTTCAAGGGCAACGGGCTTTTCCACACCACTGGAAATAATTTTACCTGTAACATCTGCCAATGACAATTTCGATAATTGAGAAAATTGGTGAATAGGAAGAGATTGTTCGGGTAAATAGGAACAGATCTTGGGAATTACTATAAAATTGAGATTGAAATGAGGAGAGATTTTATTACCAGGTTTCACTAGACAAGTTACACCTTGTTGAGAAGATGAATCTTTCTGAGCAATGCCAGAAATAGAGACAGATATCTTTTCTAGAGATGAACCCAAACAAAAGATTGACACGAGTTTGAGAATGATCAGGATTATCTGATAAGCAAACCGCATTTGAGATATAAGGTTGATCATTATTACAAATGACTGGGGGTTGAGAAACATTCTGAAAATGCAAAAGTGTGTGGTGTCTACCAGAACATTTCTCACACATATGTAGTGGTAGTAGTTTATTTGACCAGATTATGTAGTTTATACATTTATGGCAAGTCACAGCAAATTCACAGTCATATTAGTTGAATTAAAATTAAAAAAGTATATATATACAATTAAAAGAACAATTAACGTCTAGTAACAGATTATCAATATATAGTATAAGATTTAAAATTTAGACATGTGCAGTATATATTAAAATACAATAATAGATCATGATTAACCGTCCTTAGGATAGCACCTAAGGCTTAAAGTACACAACTGAGTCCATATACTCATCGACTGTAAAGGTAGTAGGTCTAGTCTAGTAGGTAGTTTTTAAGGACTAATTTAATTTTATTTTAATTTAATAAATTGTTGTGTGAATTATTGTGTAGGTTTGAAAATGTCCATATAGGACGAAACTGCAGTAACGTTAGTTACAATTAAAAGTGGTAAAAAAACAGAAATTTTCATTAATCTTTTCATTCGACAGGAGAAACATTTGGCGAATTACTCAATGTAGAAAAAAGCTTCGTTTAGATTGTTCGGATTTCATAAAATTTGTCCATAAACAAACTGTGAATATCATGTTGGGAGGCAAGATCATCACTGTCTGTCGAGGCTAATAAAGCAGTTAAGTAACTGTGAATTTCCTGAAAAGCATCTTTTTTCGTGTCAATGTGTTTATATCTACACTGATAATTAACGTGAACGGACTCATCAATTGCGTTAATAGCGACCGTTTTGAAACTTTTTAATTTACTAATTTCAACTTGCCTTAGGGCAATATATCGTTTCATTTCCTTTGCATTTGCCAAAAACAAAGATCAACCAAGACCGAGAAAATAACAAATTCACAATGTATTTACAAAGAACAAAAAAATGAAAAAATAGAAAAAAACGAAATCAACTGGTCGAGTTCGAACAACGAGGTTGCAAAAAACTCAATGTTGTGTTCAATGCCGAGGTACCAGAATCTTTTTATATATGAACTATGATAATGAGAAAAGAGTTTTAATTTATTCAATTATATAAAAGTTATTATACAATAGAGATGGTTTATAATGAGTATGAAAACAGTTTATTTATTTTCAATGAGAAGAATTCAATCATTCATCTATGGGAGATGAATAATATAGACACAATATTATTTCAATATATGCCAGTGAGAGATTATATAATAAAACGAGAGAGTATATAATATATTATATAATAATATATTATGAGTATCTATTCAATCGTCTACCAGCAAGAATCGAGAATTAAAGAGACGTTTCTCCTGAACAAAAGATTCACCGGTAAAAAACCAAACGTGAACGAAATAATAACAGAAACTGAGTTGAGAGTTCGTACCTAAAGAGACATACGAATTCAAATCGAGAAAAGTATGAATTTTTCACGTATGAAAAACATTAACATTGCAATTATTATCATAATAATCCGGCTCGAAGGACGAAAAAATAGGTGGTATTTTTAGCAGAATGTATATTATAAGGTTACTGAGAATTTATGTATTAGAAATAATATCACTGTATTGTAATTTCATGACATACCTTGATAAGTTGATCTATATAGATGCGCTGGCAGATTTTTAGACACCGGTCAGAGAGGCGGTGAGTACCTCGTTTCGTGGTACCACACACGCACGCACGATACTCGAAGGTACTTGTGTCGATATAAATACATACAGTGTGATACAAAATAAATGAGTTTTAATGAGAATGGAACAACCACATTGCGAATAATTCTCCCGGTAGGACAATTTAGCCACCGTAAAATGAACAGAACAGTCATTTTGATAAAACAATTTCATTATTTGCACGTGTTGTTGAATGCTATATACGTCCATGGTAATTTGACAAAACAGAATGAATAATTAACAACTATTTGACAGTCCCTGTTGAAAGACCCTATTTAAAAATATCCAGTTTCAAGTTTCAAAACATCAATCTCTACTGATGATAATATCACATGTCAACCAATTCATATCAACTCCAGATTCTTATGAAAAAGAAGTATGTACTGCCTTCAATAGTTATATTTTCCCCGAGTCGCAATTGATACCTTTAAGTTCCTGTATATCTATTCCGTTTCTGTTTATCTTTTTATCATGAAATAAATGGTTTTCTCATGTATAATGAGTTGCCAGAAATTCAAAGAAACATATTAAAAATGACTAATAAGATTTATTACGACACGTGTTATAAAATACGAAAGCTTTATCAAGTGAATTAGGTTAATTACTTATATTCCAAAAACATCCCGATTGGGAAAGGGATAGCAAAACACGTCTCAAGGTTTCGTTAACTTTTCATAGTAGGAATTGAAAATAATTCTAGCAATAAGTTAATGAAATTCACATCAAAATAAAATTCTACAGAGTCATATGTTCTTCCATGAAGTCAGTTCACGAATATTTTGTTGTAGATCTAAACCAGATTTCCAAATTTTATTCGCCCTGGTTAAGTGGGATAGCAAACTTAAATGGCATTTCAGTGTCGGAAACGAAAATCCGTTGAATGTCGTGAAGTATGAGATCTGGACGATTTTATCGCAATTATTTGTTAGACACCAAGACAGAGTGCTGAAAGCACAAGTTGAAATTTAGTGAATTGTAATTTTTCCAGAATCAGACTCCGGCCGCCTGTTTCTGAAGTTATTGGAGTCGCGAGATTGCATTGTGGGTCTGGAAATTTGCCCAAACAATGCCATAAGGCTTCCAGTATTCAGAATCGAAGTGTGACAAAAACGAAGAGTTTTAAAGGTCATTCAATATACTTGCGATGCACTGTTTGGAACCTTTGGTGTAGAAATGAATATTGATGGAGTCTCCCAAAAAAACGTTATTTGAACACCTCCACACGTGTTTCGATCATCAAGTGATCATCTCCAGGAAGATCACTTTCTTTCTTCGAAAATGGAAATCATTGTTTATGTCTCTTCATTGACCTCAACAAGGCCTTCGATCCTGTGGACCACTCTATATTGATAGAAACATTAGAAAGGATAGGAATTCGGGAAAAATGTCTGAATATTCTGAGTTGTTATTTAGAAAAAGGAGAATGAGTAATATATCAGATGTGGTGTACCTCAAGGTACTGTTCTTGGTCCTGTTCTTTTCAACCTAAATGTCAAGGATGTGTTCGAAAAAAAAATATTTTCACTAATGACTGGTTTTGCTGAATACGCTCAACTGTCAATCTGGAAAAAAATCAACTTATCACCTTAAGTTTCAATGAATCCGGAGATGCACCATTCCATCAAATTTTAGTTAACTTACCTGAAAAAACATTATATATTGAATCTGTAAGAAGCATTGAATATCTAGGTTATTCATCAATTCAAAAGCCTTCAAAAAGTTTGCCCATCACCAAATTGAAAACACTGTATTGTTCTTTAGTTGAAAGTCATTTAAATTACGCTATTACAGTTTGGTGAAACGCATTTAGAATATATTTGGATTCTTTGGAAAAAATCCAAAAAGGATTCATCCGGCTGGTTCTTAACAAACCTCTGATATTTTCCTTCGATAGCCTGTATAAAGATTCAACATTTTTTTAAATTGGACTGTGTGTAAACGTCAGATTTCATTTCTGTAACTCAGAATCAGTTAAGTCAGAACCCGAATATATTACACGAAATGGAAATGTACTCACCCATTCCTAGCTAAAAAAATAGATATCTAAAAAAAATAATAAATTTGATAATTCGGTAGCTGAAACAATAAAATGAATAAATGATGAGCATCTGTTCAAAAACAGCTGGGGATATACAGAGTGTAACATAAGTACGTTAAAATATTCAAGTGACGTATTTCTGGGGAAATTTTAAGAAAAAAATTCTTTATGAACTTGTGTCCGAAAATGCTTCGTTTTGGAGATACGGGGTGTTGGAATTGAATTATTTTGTTTGCTTTTTGAAAATAATTCTCGCAAAAAATAAGTTTTTTGCACGAAATTTGGTAACGGGGCTTTTTTTGACGTGAGAAATCATAATGTTTCATCAATTTTCATGTACCATCTAGAGGACGCTGTGTACGCTGTCATTATCTATTTCAAATATCCCTAACTTTTTTGACAGTAAAATTTTGGTACTTTTCATGAAAAAACCGAATTCACACTCCATTTCCAAGTAAAAAAGGTATACCTCTTCAACAACGCTGGAGGTGATCGCTTTCGAGATATTTACAATTTTCTATATCGATGCATATTACTCAGCTCCTATGGCGCTGAGTGAAGTTGCTGAGAACATTACAAAAACTAAGTATGTGTTGGATCTCGTCATAATAAACAACTTTTTTCTATGAAATGCTTAAGAAAAAATGATTCGTTCTCGAAATACAGATTGTTGAAAGTTTTCAAAACATGGTAGGTTTTTGTCATAAGTTTTTCTCAATTTTAGTTATTTTAATCAAACTTATACGCAGTATACCCGTACAGACTTGTTCTGAATAGAGCATTATCGAACTGCTCATTTAATCCAGATTAAAGAAATTTGTCAGGTTTAATTATTCAATTAGAAGCGTGCTAAATTCCGGAGTTTGAAAAAAAAACGATTTAGAGAACTACTATGTTATTTATTAGGAAAATAAACATATAAAAATTGAACGAAACAACGATTTATACCACTGTTCAAAGTGTCGACCCCCCAACAGTAATACAAGCTTCTGCTCTCCTCGTCAAAGAATTCCGCACCCGTTGAAAAATACCCGGAGTGTTTCTCATCGTTTCGCAGCAAGCTATGATGCGATCCCTCAACATTTCCTCGTTTTTAATGGGGCTAGCATAAGCTAGTGATTTCAGGTGTTTCCAAAAAAAAAGTCGACGGGATTGAGGTCCAGTAACCTCGGGGGCCAATGCTCAGTGCCTCCTCTTCCTATGAGAATATGCTACGTCCAAAATTACTTTATAAACTCCGAACTGTGAATTTGTCAATTAATAGTTTAGAATATGACAGTGAACTTCTATTTTTATTAACAAACTTTCATAGCCTACTCGATTTGATTAACTTAGTTTGAAAGTGGAGAGTGACAAAAATTATTGAAATCAAAGCAACACAAATTATACAGACAATGCCAAACGTCAATCGCATTGGAAGTAATGATACGCCTCTGTACGAGGCATTTGTATGTCTTACAAAAACTGTAGCGGGCTCGCCATCACGTTTGGCGCTTGCTGTATGTTTACTGTTATAACGAAACGAGTACTTGCGTACTTACCGTTTACTGTTTCATTCATTCACTGATTATTTCAAAATGTATTTATATTTTGCATATTCTGTACAGCTACTGAATAAAGTTATTATTATATTCATGAGCAAGAAAATCGTTTTGATTTCAGAATGGGGATGAATCAATTATGATATTAATTCAGTGGTTTTCTGCGATATGTAGGCAACAAACTGGTTTTTGATTCCAGTGGGGTGATGCTAATTGTAATCTATTAATGATGATGACGGACCTCCGAAAATCGTCAGTTCCAAAATAAACGGATACCAACCATTAAGTTATTGAAGTTTTGGAATCGCATCATTCTGGTCTGGAAGTTTGCCCAAACCTTACATGATTAGAAATTTATTTACTTCGGAAACCAACATAAATCCCATCAATTTTCAATTGCAGAGTTGGCGCATAAAACTCTTTAACGTTCAACAAATTTACAGCCCAATTTCAGCATAAGCGCTGTTCGGAGTAATATTTAAAAGGAAGTTAAATTCTCTAACGGCATCAATTTCCCCATACATGAGACTCGTATAAATAGACAAGTGGTGGAGATTTCGCAGTATCGGGTTATTGCGATGCCGGTGCTGTGATTGATCGAATGAAATACTACAACTCTTTATAATGGCGTTGCGGTTTGATTTGGTTTCGTGTTGGTGGTTTCACGCTTCTTTGGGTAATGGAATGGCTTCACGACAAAATAAAATTGAGTTTAGATACTTACAAAAAATACCGACGTACACACTAACTGATTCAATAGCATTCTGAATTCTGTATTCAGGAAAAGGGCATATATTACAACCAATCACACCCTCACATTTGGATACTGTCAACCGGGGTTATATCGGACGATATTTTCAATTATCTGTCTGTATTTTTTTCATTATACGAAATTAAAGCTAAATAATGCAATTGCCTTCCTACTCACATTGGATATTTTTTACTGAAGCATTCTTTAGCAATTCCTAATTTAATGTATACCCTAAGAAGTAGCCCTGCATGGCGATGTCGAAAAGAATTAGCACAATTCGATTCAGCACTTCGAGAAATCTTGGAACAAGTAAGAAATAATAACTTCAAAAACGAATTACGGATCCAAGCTTCGCTTTCAGTGAATCTGGGTGGAATTGGCATCCGACAATCATCTTCACTTGCTTTACCAGCTTTTCACTCCTCCTTCAATAGTGTAAAGCATCTGATTCAACATTTCAACAATATGCTGAGAAAATAAATCAGCGGAAATACATTTGCCTGGAAGATCGATATATTTTCTATCCAATTGCCATTGAAATATTTGGTAGCTTTGGTTCCTTTGATTCCGAAAACTGATTACAGTAACAGGCGCTTCTAGAGCAAGATCATTTCAAATACAACGAATCAGCATTGCAATTCAGAGAGGAAATGCTACATTAATCCTTGGCACCATTTCTCCTTCTCAAAGTCTTGATAAAATTTTCTTTACCCCACTGAACGGATTTCTCCCCAGCTTCTTCTGTTAAAAATTATCCAGTCGTCAATGAGAGTAAATCAGACTTCAGTTCTAAGAAAATTGTAGGAGAAGACTCAACAGGCAAACTCAAGACTAGCAGTTGCAACATCATGAAAGGACAAATGCAGAAGAGTTTAAATCCAGGAAAATTTTACAGTGATTCAACAAACAGCCGAATCTGCACCTTTTGCCAACTACCCGCATACTATGATCTTCCCGACGATGAACCACCATCAATCGCCTATGTCTGAACCCGACAACAATTTCGAAGAAATCGCTTCTGACCAGGATGCCGAAAACGAGTTCAACGACAATCTTTCCTCATGCCTTATCAAGCTCTCCAGAAGGTTCTGCCAGTTTGTAGATCCAGACTGTTGTAGTATGGGCATGTTTCTATCTACATATATGATCGACGGTATGGCAGTGAACTTGCAGCCAAGTCTGCTCAATCAAAACAATCACTCTACAACTTACTAAACAGTCTGAATGAAAACATCTCTTCGAACGAGACAATGACATCTACCACGGTTATATTTGGAATGTGCCATTTTGTGGAACAGTTTGTTCACATACCTTCCTAAATTTTGACGAAAGACGGGAGAGTAGATAAAAATTCCAAGAATGACCAAAAAGTTTTAATCAACACTGGCATCCCATTCATGCCGACGTGGATTTATAAAATGTTGCATAACATGCGGACTGACGGGATCGATGGTAGACAACAAGATGCAGAAGATTTTCTAGGTTTTCTTTTGAATGGACTCAGTGATGAAACGTTCAAGCTAAATGAATTGGTTGAATATGATGATTGAAGATGAAAAACCTCTCGTTGACTCTGCTTTGAGCAATGATTCAAATAATGTATGGAACATAATGGAATCGAAAATTAAAGGAAATCCAACCAGAAGGATCGACTTCACCAATATACCGATAAGTGACATCTTACAGGGGCAACTAAAGTCGAGCATTCATCGCAATGTGGACCACATTACGGGGAATACCCAGCCTTTCCTCACCCTGCCACTCAAACTTGAGGAAGTGAAGACCGTCAGAGAAACGCTTAAGGTACTTGTCTCCAAGAACATTTTAGTGGGAGTGACTTCGTCGAAAACAAACGAGAAGGTCGAAGCTTGGGAGCAAATTACGCTCTGCAAACTTCCCGTTATCCTTATTTTGCATCTGAAGTTTTTCAAATACAGCAACGACCGCTGCACGGAGATTATCAAGGCTTTTGATTTTGAATTCGACTTGAAGTTTGATTCGACTTTGATATCATAGGAAACACAGTCTCCAACAGAGAAACAATACAAGTTATTCGCCGTCGTTTAGCACGAAGGCAAAAATGCCAACATTGGACACTACATGACAGATGCCTTCCACGTTGGCTACAACTGCTGGATTAGGTACGACGATTCTTTGGTCAAGACCGTGCAAAAGAAGACGTTTTGAAACCCCAGGGAACGCGAGTTCCTCATTTGCTGTTCTACAGGAAAAGCGATATGATCCTACCTAAATAAGGTTGCTATTTTTATGTAGAGTTCTGCGTCTGGAATAAAAACTAATGCATATATGAAGTTAACCTATTGAACATATTTATATAAAAAAATATTTTAAAAATTATCACGATTATATTTATTTATTTTTTTAAAGTGCGTCCGATAGAACCTCGGTTTTGGGAGAATATAGGACGATTCCATTTTTACATTAAAAAATAACGCCATGAGCCTGGTATCTGATATAGGTTTGGTTAAAAACCATTATCGGACAATTCAAAAAAAATTTGACCAGGTAAGGTTCAGAATACAGTGTGACGTAGTAAAAATAAAAGTAAAAATCAATATAATGGAAATGGACGGCTCTATTCATAAAACAATATCTTGTAGGAACGTGAAAAAATAAAACAGAAAAACTTCAAACATTAGATAAAAACAAAAAAATAGCATTCTGAAAACGCAAGTAGGTAGGTATACCTACTTGATCCCTTAACTCGGTAACTTGTAACCCTTCAAATTTTTAACTTGCAAAGGTGAAAACTCAAAGTTCAAAACATGGAAGTTATCACTTATATAGGCTGGTCAGATTGTTACGGTGAGGGTGTGAGTAAGTTTCAACAAATGATTGATAACAGTAGAAGGCAAATTGAAACTGACTACTACCAAT
>WOGP01005597.1:0-13020 GCA_015342065.1 Leptinotarsa undecemlineata | reverse complement strand
GAGATCGACCCTTCACTGCGTACTATGAAACTATACTCATTTCGATGCAAAATGAGAGACAGTCTCTTGGCCAAGTATCAATAACTTTATATTTCCACATGTAATATTAAATTTATACTTTGACATTTCTAAAAAATTAAAAAATGTTTTTGCACGCGAACAATTGATTTTTTTATGTCTGACTGGGGCTGAACTAAAACTTTTTCAAATTGTTTTCAGCTCCATTTTGCATTCTGTATTTATTATTATTTTGTATGTATAATTTTATGTATATATGTATATTTTTGTTTTTGTAATAGAATGCAAATAAAAATTATTATTATTATTATATGTATATGATACAACGACCGAAACAACCGAAACGGCAACAACTTCTTTTGTACAACTGATTAATAACAAGATGGATGAAAATTAGTTTACTCTCGGACTGTTTTTGACCTCTCGCGTGCCTTCGATAGAGTCAATTTTGATTTTCTATTGTCAAATTTATCAGCAATAGATATATATATGTATGGGAATATCCTTTCCCAATCAGTTAAAAGTCCCCAAAAAACCAACCTGTATGACAGCTCAGACTGAAATAACCCCATGTAAGCTGCTCTTGAAACCTGACATGGAAAAAATTAATTGATTCTGCGAAGCAGGTAAAGATGGCTGGACAGCTCACTAGAGATATCTTTGAGATATTATTTCCAATTAAGTTTTCAATCCAGCATTACCCCCAAAACCTTGATGGATTTTTGACTATGCTTCAATTATTTTAGTGTGAACGTAATTGTTTCACTTTTTTTGATATTCAAGCATAACTCATGGGCTGCAAAAAATGTTGATTTTATTCAACGCGTTTCTAGTGAGTTGCTTTGGATATTCATGTTCAGGGTGACTCTCATAAATAGTAGTATTATCGGCATACTGAATCATGTTGAGGGGGTTCATATGGTGTGGAAGATCATCAACATATATTAGAAATAGTAGGGCTCCCAATATTGGCCCTTGAGGCACACCACTCACCGCTGGAGGTCTCACACTATTTTGTTCCACAGCCTGCTTTCGTTCGGATAGGTAAGAATCGATCCTCTAATTCCATAGTACGGAAGTTTATCGAGTAGTAGAGTAGTAGAGTAGTCGAGTAGTAGAAGATTCTGACACACAGTCGAATGCCTTCGAGAGGTCACAAAATACGACTGTATTCGAAGGCCTCTACCGTGGCTTGCACCAGATCACATATGGCATGCGATGTAGATAAATTTTGTTTGAATCCAAGCTGGGACTTTGAGAGCAAGTCGTTCGAATCCACAAATTGTATTATCCTACTATTAATTGCAGCCTCAATGGTTTGCATCACGATGATGCATCTGCTTGCTCGCCATTGCTTGCTCGTGATTTTTTGGCTAAAAACAACACCGTAATTATGCTTCAGCCACCCCATGTTCACCAGATTTGGTCCCCTGCGACCTTTTCCTTCTCCCAAGATTAGGGAAACCTAATGAAAGATGGCGTTTTGCGACGATTGAGGAGATAAAAACCGAATCGCTGAGAGAGCTCAAGGACAAAAAGTGCATATCAGAATTACTTCGAGGATCGGAAAAAACGGTAGCACAAGTGTATTATATCTGAGAATGACTTCTTTGAAGGGGATAATATATAAATCTGTTTAAAAATCTGTTTCAAATCTGTTTTTCCGTTAATCAGCTGTCGCCCCCATACGAACTACCAATCTCAGAAGTTGAGAAACTTGTGCGAGCTAAGGGCTAACGAGGTCCAACTTTTTAACGTGTGATTCCTAATTTATTAATAAACTAATATTTTTTGAGAAGAATTAAAATTCACCTTATTTCCGGAACAGACAGCGTACAGGTTGACTTGTAGTTCTTAGGTAAATCTTTATATTTGCCAAACATGAACGATATTTTCCCAAAGAATAAAAAAACGTAGAAATAATTTCTCGAATTCAAAGACCCATTTACATTCACAAACTATTTTTTGACAGATGAGTTCAACCACGACATTCGTAAGAGACTTCTTTGGTAGAAATTTGAATACGTGAATAAGTGAATGAATAAACAAATTATTGAATAGATAAATAAACAATAAAATGAAAATCGGCCTATGCAATAGTTTTTCTGAAATATATCTGTTCATTATACCTGGAAAGCGCTATATTGGGATACATTAAAAACAGCGTCGGTATACAAACTGATACTTGTGGGACACCCTTATTTGTCCTAAGTATGTTTGTTTATTCACTTTCACTAAGTAAATTCCTTTGGATAGATTTGAGTTGAACCACTTGAAAGTGAACACCCCTGAATTGACTCAATTATGAATCAAACTTCGAAAAGTAAAATCTCTAGTGTAAAATGACACTTTTTTCACACTAGACCAAAAATCTGTCTATCGACGCGCGTTTCGCTAACCAAGCCAGCATCATCAGAAGATGATTAAGACTAGTCCTAATCATCAGTTTTCTCAAAACTGATCTCAGTCATCTCCTGGTGATTGAGATCAGTCCTGATAAGAAAAAGCATTTTTGTTTTGGTGAAAATAACCTCTTTTCAATAGATTCAATTCACACCAGAAGTTCCAAATTCTTCTGATCAAGTAAGACCTTGTTAATCCTTAGTTACAGAGTTCGTATAAATGACTATCACGAGGGTGGTTCGGAAAGTTTCCGACCTGACAAAGATACAAGACATTTTTTCACATTTTTTTTTATTTTTCAACATGGTCTCCTTTCAACTCTACACGTATCTTCCAGCGATGCTCCCTTTCTGTAATCCGTTCAAATAGTCCTCATCGTTTTGCTTTGCAAAATAATTATTCACGAAGGTGATTGCCTCTGTAATCGACGAAAATATCTGTCCTCCGAGCGCAATTTTTAAGATAAGGGAACAAAAAGACGTCGCTTGAGGATAGATCTGGTGAATAAGGCGGATGTCAAGCAGTTCAAACAGTAATTTGTAGATTTTCGACATGGCAATCGCTGAGGTGTAAGACGGTGCGTTGTCTTGGTAAAACAGGATTTCCTTTTCTGCAAATGTGGCCGTTTTTCCGCAAGTTCTGCTTGTCAACTAATTATTTACAGAATATTCCTGTAATAGTTTTTTGTTTCTGAAGATACGACATGAGAGAAACTCTGGACAGAGTCCGGAAAAGAACACACCTACTGAAAGTATTGAGAGGCAAACTCGGGAGATGCAACAGTAAAACACTTATGAAACCTTCATCAGATCAGTCCTAGATCACAAATCCATGATATACTGTACACTTCCCCCGAGAGGGGGAACAACCAAGAGAAAAATCTTACCCAACATCCACAACCTCCCTTACCGCTATCCATCTCAAACCTTATACAACGTAGTAAATACTACACCAATCAATTTACGATTTCAGGAACTTCATGGAAAATATGCGACATGAACGATGAGCAGCAATAACGCCGATGCCATCAACACGCTGACCACACCTTGGACTCCCTGTGGAGGACCCAGAAGGATACCTAAGGAAGAAACTCCCGTGTTCCCCAGCAAGACTCCTGGAAGTAATGTGAGATCTGTCGGAGCAGATCCAAGATATCCTAGAGGAGTAACCACTGGGAATCAGATAGCGGACAGCTACGTCCTGGAAGGAGCTGAAATCGGACTACATCCACCCCCGGTCATTTATTGACCACCGCAACGGACCCGGACTACTCCAACGGAACAACAGAAAACAAGAGGAACACATGAGAAGACAACACAACATAAGACTACAGACACACAATTCTCTAACCCTGAAAAGGCTTAAGCCGATAGCAGGGCTCCTCTCAAAACACTTTTTAATTGAAATTGAATTGATTTGAAGATGATCGATTGTGGCTTGTGGCTTTAAGTAGGGTCACACCAATAGGAGTCCCCCTGATAGAAGAATTAGACTGTTCGAAATCAACTGGGACACAGCCATGTGATAATGACGCCATTAATGAAATTAGTAGACTAAGAAATATAACGAGCTAATTCTTCTATAAGGTATTGTAATAAATTTGGTGTGGTCCTTCTCAGACAGTGTACCAACGTTCAAAAAAGTTTAGGCAATTCCGATATATGTGTATTCTATTCATATATAGTGTTATATATTATTATTATTAATTTAGCAGTGGATGTCACCAGATGCAGATTTCTTCACATCAAATTTTGAATATTAAGGCAGGTCCGTAAAAGCTGCAGGATTCGTGCCGATCGCACGAAGGCCGGTCTTTTTGAAATCTGATCATTTGGTATAGTTACTTATGTTCTCTCTCATTATGTGGTTCCAGAACTGCATTTTAATCTTAATTGAAATGCTTTTCACTCACTATTCTCTTCTCGATACATTGACAAAAGGTCTCTTATTTGTTTTTGTTCTCTTAACTTCATCCTACTCTACGAGTATGGTATTTTTCTCAGTCCAAGAGAAAATAAAAGTCCAAAGTTTCCAATATAAAGTATAATAAGAAAAAAAAACGACTCCATGCACAAAATAAAAAAAAACTACGTGTATAATCTTGTATAAAAGGAAAATGTTAAATTTTATAAAGTAAAAGAAAAAATAAATAAATAATTCGCCGCTAATTTGACTGGGCTATTTACTATTTAATTTAAACTCTTAAACAACTACCAACGTACCAACTTGGTACAAAATACTTTTAGTTTTACTTTTACTTTAGGGAGAGTGGTGTATAACTTCAAATTTTCGCCCTTTTCTGTAATTTTATTATCAACGTTAGCTAAACAATCAGCACTAGGAACTCAACAATATATAACCTCTTTGCAAATAAAAAGTGGACTCAGATAAAATATTATGTGAACTCTCTCTCTCCCTCTCTCAAAAGCATCTGGTTAGAAAAAAAATAAACACTCACATAACGCCTCTTTGGGTGGTTCGTGGTCAACCATAGGTTCTTTTGACCCAGGTGCCTTCTACACCAACACTTTTAATTTAAACTCCTCTGTACCCCATACCGGCTTAAGATTTCACTATTGATTTTTTCTCAAATACAAACAAAATAACCCCCCTATTTTGGCCATCTCCCTCAGCCTCGAAGGCTGAGGGATGAGACCCCCTATCTCGCCTCGACGGGACCCGGTGACTGACTCCCCTCTGAAGACACCTAAGCCTTTGAGTCAACAACGCTATCCACAAAAATCCCATATCAGCGGTTTTTTCAACCTTCCCAACCGTATGATCATCGGCAGAATGCAATATTCATTTGTTTAGTCTACGACGCTTGAAGGTTCGACAGTCATGATGTAATTCAGCGCTTTTTTCGATTAGAAACATATCGACACCGAAGAAACAGGTGATCGACCTCGATCTCAATGAATGAAATATAATTTTATGTTACTATCGCAATGGCCGTTATATTACATAGTGATTCAAGGTGAAGAAAAATTAATTTTCAAGATTGATTTGTAAAAGTACCTACCTTACTTTTAACAGTAAATTTGGACTGGTTATATTAAAGTTCCATAACTTCAACAGTCCATCAGTACTCGAAGTGGCTATCAGTAAATGTTTAGCAAAGTCTACATTATTCACCCATGATAATTGTGTGATCACTTCTTCATGTGCATTTGAGACACTTAGTATTTCTTCCCCATCTTCATTTTGAACATTCCAAATAACTACACCCCCTGAAATTCAATTTTAATATTACAAATTATAATATCCTGGTGATGATATTACCTGAAAATGTAGAAGCTGCAAGAATGGCAGGATGCATTGGATGGAATTTCAAGCTCATTACACAACTTTCAGTATTCAAGGTTTTTCTGGGACAATCAGGAATTTTTTCTTCTCTGAAAGGAAAACTATTTTCATTTTAATCTTGAAAAATTTACAATTTACCTAGTTAATGTATATAGCGTTACAAAACCAGTGTGGTAACACCATGTACTGTGCTGAAAATTACAAGCAACTGCTATAGTTTTGCCAGTTTGATTCCAACAAATAGTTGAAACTCTTTTTGGCATGGCCTAAAAAACATAAAATATTACAGATATGGAGTACTGAAAAAAACAACAAATACCTTATCCCCACTCTCAATTTTACCGCTAACATCGATTATTTGCAAAAGTTTACAATCTGCTTTGTTTGATTCTCCTTGTAATCTATAACCTCTGAAAGCATGGGAGTTGTTAGCTTCGTCCAACTCCTTTTTGACTCTAGGATACACCCCAGACAGCCAAGTAGCTAATTTTTGCATGTCGGTTTCTGCAGTTACTTCAGTTGAATTATCTTCTTCGGTTTGAACCTTTCAATTAATGTCAAAATAGAAAGAAATTGTAACTATGTCATATTTCTCACCTCCATACTGGTTTTTATCAAAGTATTGGTACCTTTATCTGAAAATTCATTATCTGTTGTTTGCGAACTGCTTTCGGAAATTACTCTGCAAAGAGGATAATGAACAGAAAAGAAAAAACAATTTTGGAAATATACTTTTTCACTTTCCATCTAGATTCAAACCCAACACATTCGTTATGCTTTGTTCCAAACATTTTCAACCAGAAATGTTTGGTCAAATGAAGTATTTCAAAATTGAAGGATTTGAATACAAACAAAAGAAATCAATTTATTTTCACTACTGCCAATGGCAGAATTTCAAATGACCCAAACAATAACACCAAACAATAGCTCTTTGTTTTTCCTAGCCTAGGTGTAAATTTGAAGAGATTTTTTAAATTTATATTTTATCTATTTGAAAATGTGCTCTATGAATATGTAACACTTGAAACTGAACAAAAAGTTATACCAATGGTTCACCCATGAAATGTTTTTCGAATGTTTCTGCAAATATCTAAAATTGATAAGGAGACAAGAGAAAGAGTATTTTCAGAACTGTCACATAAGTTTCAAATTGACAAGTAACACTATTCCTTAACTAGCAAGTAGCTAGTTGAGAAATAGTGTATTTCCACTAATAATTTACTTGCTGGAATTAAAGTGATTGCTGAAAATTGCTGCCAATTTCATACTGGTGTTGTAGGTAGGGGGGTAGGTATTTAAGTACATATATAAAATGTAGATATTTATTTATCTTCTTCACTTATAAATATACTAAAACCTCGTCATTATCTAAGTTCCCTTAGAATACCTCTTCCAAAATTTTTTCACATCATCATGTGCCGATTTATTTATAACTAGAGTTCTTTTTTCCTTGTTATACCATATAAGGCATCCATTTGATTTTGTATACTCTTTTAAAACATTGAAGTCAGCTTGAGAAAGAAATTGACTATACAAAACACCTTCACTATAAGTTAACCTATTTCGTTCCAGTTCCCAAAGCTTAATCTGATCTACGACAGTTGGGGGTAGAGGTTGTTTCACCTCTGCTTCTAACATTTGGGGGTGTGCGTGTTGTTTGAGAAATCCTATTATTTGGTCCGCTGTAATACCTCCTCGGAGTGCCTGCCTAACCGAGTCACGAGTTATAACACCCACAACTAGATTTGGGAATCTATACATGAGTTCAGTGAAAAGACCAACAAGAGCTACCTGCAAATTCGAGTCTGTGTAGGCATACACTCTATAATTCGTTTCGACGACAATGTAACCTTTAGGAGCATCTTCTTCTATATCTGGTGCTGCTTTACTTTGGCTGCTCGTTATATTCAATGCTAGTCTTGTTGGGTAAAAACGCCCAGCTTTACGTTTTCTTTGGTATACTAAACCAAATTCCCTAAGGTGTTGTAAAAATACTGACAATCCTGGACTCATTCCTTCAGTACTATAATCTTTCCCAAGAGTACTAAAACTAAGTTGAAATAGGAATGTGAGACATTCCACCAGATCTAAACCTCGTTCTTCCACAGTATCCAAGTATTGAAGTAAAAAATGCCACACTTGAGCTTGTCTATCTAACAGCAAAAACTGAAAGCCTTGTCTTGTTATTACAAGACTGCTATCATCTGCATCACGTTTCATTAATCCAGCATGGAGCAATATTCGTACAGCATCCGCAGAAATACCTTCTTGTTGCTGAGATCCGACCATATAGTGTAACACACACTCCCAACGTTCTTGAGAATAAGCGTCTAGAAAAGTTACATCTCTAGCTTTGCTATCAACTTCTAATGCTGATGACATACTCCATGCCTTTCCGCCTCCTAGAAGAGCCACCTTCAACTGCCTTTTGAATGTTGGGGACAGAATCCATCCAAGAAGTCCACCAGGTATGGCCGCCTCTTGCCAAACTGACAACTCCGTTAATACTTTACTCACATAAACGTGTTCTTTAGAGAAGGCTTGGGAACCCCATGAGGCCACAACAGCCTGTGGAACTGGCTGTTCCACAAAAAGTATTCGGATGACATATTGCCTTGCTAACTCGGGCAGTTCTCTATATACTGCTAAACATATCGTAGGATGGTTATACAGTTTCTCGAGCACATTTGGGGGGCGAGATTTGAGATAATCATAGAGATTTTTACATTCCAAATTGTTTTGTTTCATTAAGGTGATCTTTTGACTTGATGGGCCTACGCCATTATCTGCCATTTAAATTAATTTAATAAAACTGCATACTTCAAATCTTCATTCAACGAAACAACTTCCGTTAATTTTCTGATAAATGATTTTCAATGTAGTTAATGTTGAGATTCAAACCCTTTCTTTTTGATTTCTGTTCAATTGACTAATGACAGTGACAGCAGACCATAGGCCATAGGTGTGAGGTGAGAAGCACAAACTACTTACTCTAATGTGGTTTGTGGTGAGAATGTGGTTTTGTTGAGAATGTTCCAAAAATAACCACTTTTTGGCTTACACTAATCGAAGTTTCTGGCAGTGGGTATCTATAGGTTATGTCGGTGGTATCTAAAAAAATATGTTGAAACACGAAGGTTGTGTCAATTGTCGAGTGTGTTATTCGTAAGTCAATAGCTGAATTATTTTCGACGGGGAAACTTGAAAACATACTTTTTTCAATTATTGAATCTTGTAGTATTTGAAATGAATATTGAAATTCACAAGAGTTACTTTTGTGTTGTGATGAGTCGACGAAGAAAAATGAAAATCACATAGGGTCCCTAACATTGAAAAATTCGTTAGTTAGTATTAAAGGTTTGGTTTACTAGTTTTCAGGAAACCGTCTTTCATGTAATCGGTTTTTCAGTAGTACCACAATAGTGGTGATTTCAGAAACACTAAACCACATTTTAGGTACTTTTGGAACACATCTTAAGCACTGTTTACTAATCCACATAAGTCATAATTATAATCCTAAAACGCTGTTGCTTGTTTTTTTTGTTTCCTTCAGAACTGCATTCTATTGGACATCGGATTACCTGTTCAACCGGGAAAAATTACATTCACATGCATACAATGTCTTGATTAAAGGTGACTTCTATCGGAAATGTTACAACTATGTCAAACGGTAAAACAAAATCCCGGCAGGTGTCTGCAATGTTTCAATGACTCAAAAAATAATACTTTCTCAAAATTACAATTAAACAACTCATAACACGAAAAAACCCATTACACCAATTTAAATTTCGTTACGAGGGTTAGCTGTTTGATGATACCTGCGCCCTTATCAGTAGAAATTTTTCTTGGTTGTCGATCTGATTACGATTTAAGAGGGGGTATTTTGTGACTATGCCTGTGAGGCAGAGTTTCCAACCGTAGCGGAATTCCGCTACTGTGACAGAATTTACTCGACGGTAGCGGCGTACCGGATTTGGACATAAAATAGCGGAATTTTTTACAAATAACCAATATTGAAAAAAATGGAAGAAGAGGCAATGGACAGCACTTGAAGCTGACAGTTGACACTTGAATAATTGAATGCATAGTCGAATAGTTTCAGTAGCTGAGATCATTACATGATGATTGAGAAGAGGAATATTTTTGAATATTTTCATTCATATCATGAACCATGTAACCTACAATATCTTCAAACTTAGTCTCGACTGTCTCGAGTATTATAAATAATATGGAACAGATTACAGTGCAAATGGAAGATAGCTCATCTGATTGCAGCTCGAGCGAAAGAGCTACCGCAGTCGAAATTGACGAAAACGAGACATATTCAAAAAAATACTAAAAGTCTCACAAACAAACTTTTTCTCAAAATTTGTGTCTAATTCCAACTTGAAAGGATGGATTAGATCTGTCGCTAATGATCGTTCATACGCTAATGATCGTTCATACGCTAATGATCGTTCATGATATACGTACGCGAACGTATTGATATTTATTTTTAGTTTTCAAACTCATTATTTCCAGCTTAGAAATATTCAGTCGAGACGACAGCTTTCAAAAATTAACTGCTGTAGATTTTGAAAATTAGGTGCCATCTACTGAGTTGCGCGGTTGAAAATTAACATGATCCTGATACTACTGACAGTTCAGTTTCGTGATATCTGACCAGTACACAAACTTCAAACTGTAAGTTCTGTGGTGTTTAATTTTGGGTAGGACGCATGCACGAATTGATTCACAAACGTAGCGGAATATGAAGCAGTGTAGCGGAATTTTGGTTCATGTGTAGCGACTTTATAGTTCATACAGTTGGCAACACTGCTGTGAGGCTCTGCTTAGATCAACGATACCGTGACCGTAAGAAAAGAAATTGTGTCTCATTTAAATATGTAAATAATGGAAAATGGAGAAATTATCAATGAAAAATATGCATGTATTAATTGTGGAAACTACATGAAATCTCTTTATAAAAAATATAGTGCAAATGTATTGAAATTAACAGAATGTGTACGTTACTTTTCATGTGGCTTTTTAATCTTTCTAGTGTTGTTTTAGGATTACTGTAGAAATGTAGCTGACAAATATGTAGAGTATGATACGGTTATTATTATCATAGATTTGATTTTGCTTAGGATCATCGCTTACAGGCACTTTTTATTTAATTTTAAATTTAAGGTACCTAAGTATCATTATTTATACACTTTGTTAACCTATTTTTTTTTTCAGAGTTACTGGAAATTATCTCTAGTGTTATTAATTATAGAAACCTATTCAAACTGGATAGTTACAAAAAAAGGAACATCCAAATTTGAAGTGAATGATACTAAACCATATTTGCAGGAAACAGATATATATCTTGATGACTTTAGATTTTATAAAATGAGTTTGATACTTGCAATAGGAACAGCAAGTTTTATAATTCTTACGTATTTTCTAACCAAGATTCATACATATTTCTATGCCAGAGAACATATTGGATTCACTTCAGTATTTAAAGCTATTACACTGTCTAGTTGTGGAATGTTTTTACTGCTCCCATCATTAATATGGGATATGAGTGTTCATGAATATCATATGATATTTATATCACTTTATACCACCCTCTCTCAGTTAATAGCTCATAGAGGTTAGTACATAGATCTCCACTCTGAAAATATATTAATTAATGATTTCATTTTCAGCGCTTTGTGGCTGTGAAAAAATGTGGAGTATAATCATAATATTTTCATCATATATTCTTAAGACATATGTAACAGGATACGTTGGATCATATCAACTACTTTCTATGATTAAAATTATATGACTGATATGACAATGAATTGACATTAAATTGCATATTTCAAACTGATGTTTTCATTTTTGTGAGTATGGCTGAGCGAAGGGGATCCAAAAATGGTATTTGGATATGGGATGAATTCAATAATTGTCTTACACTTGCCAAGTGAGTGTTACTCCAATATTTTTGAATGTTTTGAAATTAATTGTAATATCTGGATATAGTTTTCAAAAAATTATCCAACATTTTTTTTAGTATCACTCATAAAAATGTTGAGGTGTATGGATGTGTCTCTTAAACAAAAGCTGTACAAATGATTTCAATCCACTTTTCTAGGAGTCATAACCGTGGTCAGGGACTGATACTAAACATAATGCTATTTTCTCTGACTGCACTGAATGTTGCCTAAAAATGTCTCTTTTTGATTATTAGAGGTCAATACTATTGTATTGTATATATTTATGTTAATAAATATATAGAACCTAAGAATAGAGAGTAGAGTAAAATACTAAACTATTTGAGAGGTCCCAAAGGCTTTTTTTTCTATATATAACATTGAAACTGAATTTTTCTCATTTCCAATCAAATTAATTATTCTGGTTGTTGTTACAACTTACAATCCAAAAAAACGTAATTCAAATCAATTTTTATTTTCTATCATGCACCTAGGCATTGTCTCTTTTATGATTTCGGGAGTGCGGGCCTCCTGTCCCCACTGCTAGACATTATTCATTTGGAAGACTCCTGAATAATAGAGACCTTAACTGCAAGTAATTCAACAAAGGAATAGAGATATATAATGTTCTTTACGCTGGGGCAATAGCTGCTCACTGCATATTGTCTGATCCGTGCTAAAAATTGCATGATCTCATTCATTTTTAGCTTGGACTTTTTGAGACTATCAAGGGTTATCATTCGTATGGGGAACATTCAGCTAGTTAACGAAATAACCCAGCCAGATCTATCTTATTCAACAAAATCGAGGTCATCAAGGCTGCAGCACTTTTTGAAAAACTTTTCAAAAAAAACTCCCAAAACATTCAAAAAAGTTAGAACTTGCTTCTTCTTAAAAAAAGGTGTATGAGATCGACAGGCAATACATAAACCCTGTTCAAAGATACATAATAAATGTGAAAAATAGGGAGAATCATCTTACCCACTTATTATTAATAATAAAAATATTAATAATAATATTTTATTGGTTCTTCTGGATCATAACTCAATGATATAGAACAAGTCAGTGTAATATGATATAAATAAACTTATTAAAAAAATTAAAAAATTATGTATACAGGGTGTTCCCCCTGGTATTTCTTTGTCCGATGCATGATTTTCACTCAAAAAAATAAAAATTGACAGAAAGCAAATTAAGAAATTAAATCAATTCTAAAATGAATGAGAATCTGAAAATTGCTTCATAACGCATTACCAATTCCCTAATAATATTTGAAAACATAATCTGCAAAAAAATAAATTTTTCACAAAAACGAGTTTTATTTTATTTTGTGACAGTAAGTCTA
>WOGP01005596.1:0-13020 GCA_015342065.1 Leptinotarsa undecemlineata | reverse complement strand
ATGAGCCTGAGGGTGGGGAATGAATAGTTCCAATAAATTCGGCACTTCTCATTCCCCACAACGGATTCAATATCCCCCGGAGCGTAGGGCAACACCGATGTCTCGACAATATCGTAACAGTGCCGTAGATGGCCGTAGATGGCGCTCTTAGGGCCGCGTTATGTCGATGGATATAGGCCGAGACCGCATATGCTGGACATACTGATAGCAGGTGCATTAGGGTCTCGAGCGCCTCGCGGCAGGCCCCACACCTTGTGTCAGAAACCTCTATATCCATCACGCGACTGCGGTAGACTAAGGTGTTGAAGACACCATCCTGACGAGCCATGATGAACCCCTCAGTTTCCGTTATTGAAGAAGACCCCATGCATTGGCTTATCCTTGTGTCTCCGCAGGAGTAAAGTGATCTCTGCGGCTTTTACCTGAGCTTTACAGCTCCTCCCGAGTCCCGAGCCACTACTCCAAACGAGTAGAGTAAGATTGGAACAGCAAGCATATTTGTGGCAGCAACTTTGTTCTTCCCCGACAGTTCCGATGACCAGATCTGTCGAAGTTTGTGCTGATACTTGCTGCTGTTACCGCTTGTGAGTGGTGTTGTTTCATCCCGAGGTAAGTATAGGTCTCTCCGGAATCCAGATGGTGTAGGATGCTTCCATTTACGAGCTGCACATCTTCTCCGTAGGCTCCGCATCGTCCTCTTTTGAGATGAACCATTGCACATTTGTCTAACCCGAATTTCATACCGATATCATGCGTGTACTCTTCCACCACCCTCAAGGACCGATTATTATTATTATTATTATTATCATAAATACGCGACGGACTGTGGCTGCCCATCGTTTTCAAGTTCAACTCAGTACACCTCAAACTTCAGTGTTCAAGAACTCCTTCTTTTGAAGAACTGCGTTTTTCAAAATGCTCTTATTCTCCAGCGATTCAAATCCAATGTAAATCGCTACTTTCGTACAGGCACCGCTCTTAGAGAGCTTTGAAGATTTTCCTGTAGTGCTTGTGTTTTGACCCTCAAAAAAAATTTTATATTTAGGATCATGAGATGAAAATTAAAAAAATGTATATTAACCTGAGTCTAGTTTATCCATTAGACAATATGTAAATGAAAGAAATGGAAATAAGTGGCACTAAATTGGCATGCCTTATTTCTAGTCAGTTGACTGATAGCATTTACTACTATAGTCACCTTGTAAAAAATGCAATCGATCTCAACCGAAAAGGTATGATTCAGCTCAAAATAGGAGAAAGGCCTATGAGAAATCGAAAGGCGTATAATTGAATGACAAAATGTTCATGGGATAATTTCATTTTTTTAAATCTTTTTTCATATCTGAGAGATTTTCCTATATCTCGAACTCTATATAGATATAGAGTCCGACAAATCGAATTATTTTACTTTTTGGAACAGCTTTTCAATCATTTTCAGACCTTATTTTGTCTTCCCGTTGATAGAGTATTATTTACAAGGCGTTTTGCAATTACCAAATTCAATTAATATTTTATCCATATACCAAAAAATTCCTTAAACAGACTTGGAACGAATATAAAAAAATCATGCGTTAATCGTTAATCGAGTGATACTGAGTCTGCAGTAATGGATGTTATTTCTAATATTCAACAACAATTAGATAGAGATAAGAAATGTGGTCTGTTATCTCTCGTTTTGTGAAAGACATTTGACACAGTCAATCATAATATTTTATTGAAAAAATTGAATAGTATTGATATTCAAGGAATTATTCATAGATGGTTTGAAAATGATTTATCTAACAGAAAACAGTTTGTGTGTCTGAAGAAAAATGCCAGTTCATTGAAAACTATCACCAGTGGTGTTCAACAAGGGTCTATTTTGGATCCAGTTTTATTTCTGATCTATATAAATTCTGTTTCAAAATTATTGTTAAAAGAAAATATTAAGTTAAACGCGGATGACACATCACTGCTTTATTTTTCTAGTGATGCTGAAGAAGTCTACAATAACATGAAAAATGACATTATATTGCTAACTTGTTGGTTGAATTATCATGAACTGAGTTTGAATTATGAATTATTCTTTAATGTTTATAACTAGGAACAAAATCACAAACAAAGATAATTTGGCTGTTACAACAAAATGATTAAATATTGTCAAAACACAAAATTTTTAGGACTGTATATTGTTTAAAGTCTTTGTTGGAATACTCATATTGAGATTAAGATATTGAGAGAAAAAAGAAAATCGGACCAATTTTAAGAATATTATTTACGATTAGAAATTTTACTCGATAAAAATATCTCAAATGTATATATTTCTGTTTGGTATATTCAAATCTACAATATTTAATTTCAATTTGGGGAACAGCTAATTTATCAATAATAAAATAATAAAATGTATATTCAAATAACCATATCTTGAACCTATTTCAAATTTATCTATACCACGTGATCTTTAAGATATTCAGTCTATTTTCCAATTGAGAATTTGTTGTTTGAATAATTCTGTTAGGAAAAATCACAAACATTCGAATTTAGAATTCAATCAAATAAATAACATCCATGACTGTAATACAAGACAAACAAAAAAACTACTAGTTAAATCATATCACTCAAAATTTGGGGAGAAATCAATATTTCATTTAGGGGTTAAAATATATAATAATCTTCAAGAGAAACTAAGAATGAATCAAAAAACAAAATTCAAATCAGAATTGAGAAAGTTTCTACTTTCTTCCTCTAATTAAAATTCTGATCTCCATATTACATTTTTTCTGGTTTTAATTACCATTATAATTTAAAAATTGATATATGTATGTTTGTATATATGTAAATATGTATGTATATGTGTGTTTGTATTTATGTGCTGTATATTTAACTGATATTTAATATTGAAATAATTCATTTAATCATTATTTCAAATTTTATCCCTGTTATAAACATTCTTGTTTCTTGGGATTAATAAAGATTATTATTATCATTATTAAATACCATATCAAAGTAAGGCAGTAATTATCTTCACACCCATACTAGTACTATATTTCTCTTTGCACTAAATCAAACTGAAAATATTATTGTTTCTGATGACTCTTTGGAAGTAAAATCATCAAAACAAATTATACAGTAGGGCATGTTCAAAGAAAACAACGTAAATACTGCTTTAAATAATAATTATTACAGGTACGTTTCTTTGAATGTTAAAGTTATCGATGATGGAGAATGGTAACTGATAATATTCAACCAAACCCTCTGAACTCGCAGTTGAGAAATTTTTATGGTATTTTCTAAATATTCCATGAATTTTCGAACTGGTGTGGAAAATGTTATATTCATATATTTTAAAGCAGCAAATGTTCATGAACCGCAAGGTTCTAGTTTGTGCCTGCTCGATTATATATGAATAATTCTGAGCAATCTCTCTGGCCCTTTCATCCTCTTCTCAAATGACACCATACAATCAAGGCGTGATGCACATGAATCTTTACGAAAACTTCCACGAATATCCTAAGAAAACAAAAATTTTAGTTGATCAGAAATAATTCACTTTGAATTTTGTTACTTCAATCACTTGTTACCAAATCAACAGGTATAAACATGACCAATCTGAATCATATATGTATCAATTAACTTCAGGTTGCTTCGCCTAAACATTACTTTCATGGATATGTATATTTCTTTTTCATTGATTTTTAAGTCTTTTTGAATCCTGTCAGTCACAAATATATATTCAAGCATTAACAGGAGCCGAATCTTTATTGAAAATCTAAAATTGTTTCAAGATGTTATTCGTCACAGCCTGAGAACAATTTTTGGGGTATTTGTTTATCATTTATTTATTTACTGTTATATGTTCAACTCATATTTGAAACCTGAATAGTTTCATGTTTTTACATACACAATGTGTTTGTGCACTTTGAGTATTTTCGCTTTTCAATTTTTTTTTCAAGAAGTGTTTAGATTTGAACGAAAGTTTTATCAGTTATTGATAACTTGAATTCTATGAGTAATATGGGAATTTTGCATGAATATAAATTATAATAAATTGATGGATGTAGCCATTACTATGTAGTAGGAGATCATAATGAAAAGGAAAATAAAAATTTCTATATTTTTTACCACTTTTAACTGTATCTGACGTTACTGCAGTTTCTTCCTATATGGACATTTTCAAACTTTACAATAAGTTTATTTTTTCATTTCTCTTTTCATAAATTATAATTTTCTTCAAAACATAACATTTGTGGAAAGCTTGTGTTATAAGAAGGTGTTAAGTAGAATGGTTGCATAAAATCAACTAAATTTGTATGAAACTCTGGTGTAACTAAGTGCAATTGATGAAACTTCAGAATGTCTAGATGAAGAAGGCTCTCGCCACGTTTTAAAAATGAAGATTTTAATATTTTGTAATTTTCCCAAATCAATAGACCTTCATTTGCTTCTAGAACTTTCACGACGCCATGAATGAATTTCTACAATGTAAAGTTTACATATATTTAGTTATTCCTAAACTCGCTTGAGTTCCTACTTTTTAAGGTTATCGTACAACTGAAAATTCAAAATCATTATGACAGTAAATTATTTCATTGGAGAGTATCATAATCTACCGAAACTTGATAGTCTCCACACTTCAAATCGCAGTTCAAACACCCAATTATCAATAGAAAGACCACTTTTTTTCTTCGAACCTTGTTAGCCTTCAAACCTCACCAAATTTAATCCATCTATTATGCTCACAAATTCACAACGCGCGCAAACCACAAAATGAAGCAAGCAAACATTATTAATGTTTATAAATTGTTTTATTTTGTTGAAGATTGGATTCATTTGAATCTTATTCTCAAGGACAGGTTGCCTTGAACTTTCTAAGTTTGTTCGTATATGTCATTTCAGTTGATTCACGATTCTGAATTATTAAACAAAACTTTTGTCTATGTTCATTTCGCCAAACATGTTGGCATCTTCGGGAGCTGGTCTTGGATCATTTCCTGATGTTAAATCACTCTATATCGAAACGCTGGTCGAAAAAGTGTAGTTACTGTTATGGTGTGCTTGTAAAATACTTTGGTTATAATTTTTCAACCCATCGTATTTACAGATACATCTAAATGAATATCTAATGAAGTAGTTCTGATTCAAAACTAATTAATTCAGCACAAAATTGGATAACATTACAGAAAATACACACAATTCATTGATTCAATCCCAGCCAAGATGAATCTGATTTGAATTGAAGGGGTTATATTTTTAGGAGTGATTGATTAATTAATATAACCCCTTTATTTAAAAAAAATATATAACCCCTTCAACCCAAATTTCATTTTTTTAAGTTGACCCGTTCAAAAATTAATAGGGAGAGGACATTAAAGAAATGCACTGTATAACAATTTCTCATTGGCATATATTTGAATCTGAAACAACTTCTCATTTAGGAAATAAATTGAACTCTGTTTCCTGAAATATTTCCCAGCGTAGGTACTGATTTATATAACGTCAGAACATCTAGAATTTTAATTATCAAATATCCAATACCAAAAAATTCAATTCTGCATGGTTTTGGAAACAGGACAGATGTATGTTTATTTTCTGTTTCAAAAATATACCTTGCATAGGAAAATACCCAAAGAGACATGTTCAAAACTTGACCCAATGCAATTTCGCAGTTATCTAACAGACATTTGCAAAAGGTCGCTGAAAACGCCCTCCTCGTAGGTACCACACTCAACTGAAAATATTCCGGTACGACCTCTCTGCATTAGTCGCATGATTTATCTGCAGAACTCATATTTCTTCAATATTCGACGTTACGCTTGAGAGGTTGCGAATGTCCATAAACAAAAGTTGGTTTTTATGTGAAAGTGAAAATATTTTCGACTCGCGTCTATTTTATTCGATTGCACGTAAAAGTGAACTTGAATTCGCTATCAATTCAACAATACTTCATCGATGGAATGTTGATTGAAGAAATATTTAGAAATGAAAACGATGTTACGATGTAACATTGAAAGCCACTTGATATAACAGAATTGTACTAATAACTATTCCAGCTGAAAATATTCAATGAAATTCGATTGAACATTCAAAAATTGATGGCTGTAGCCAGAAATTATATCTCTTATGTTTTCTACTTACAAACAAGTGGTATAAACGTTTAGGAAATTTTTTTTCAGACCTTTAATTTTATGAATATTACTGGAGGTTTTTCCCAACACCAAGTAGTTATTTTTAACACCTCGACACGTGTTTCGATCACCGAGTGATCATTTTCAAGAGGAATATTGAACTTTCTCTTCAGTTTAATCTTCTCTTGAAGAAGGTTCTAAACGGTGCATCACAAGTTCATAACAACAAACAAAAATTTTGAAACAACCTAATACAATCAGAAAAAGTTGTTCAAAAATTATTGCGAAAAGAATTGAATTCATGCACATTTTCACATTCCTTCAACATACAAAACAACATTTCTGTCATAATGTCAGCAGTAAGTTTGCCGTGTTGCACTATTACTAAAATCGTCATCATCACACTTGGTCGTATTCATGCAAATTTTTATTGAAATGTTGGAAAGATAACGATGAATCTTCGTCAATTAGAGAGGTAAAGATATTGATAATTTTCGAATAAATTAATGAACAAATGCGAATAAATTTGCATGTAGTTATTTATCACCCTGCAGTTGTCATTTAGAGATTTTTTAATGAATAAATAGAATCACTTTGATTCAAATCACCTGTGTGAGGTTGATATCGCTAATTGAGACCACTGAACCAGTGGTATATAAAAATATCTCTTTCTTGAACTACTTAGGAAACTCAGAATGATCAACAGGACACCTAATGGATCTTCAATCATAGACTGAGTGATCCGAAAAAAACAAAACGAAATGAACTTGCTGTTTCTAAAGTTGAAAGAAAATTATTATAAATAACGAAATTCGGAACGATCATAAAATATAAAATAATTCAAAGAACTAAGCTTATAAAAAAGGGAAAGAAAAAAAATCACATCAAAGGTGCTGCTTCGTTCTCTCCTGTTCATAAAAGAGGACATATGCTTCATTGCTCACAAGTGAATTTGGCGAAATTGGGATCACGTGTGAATCGTTGTATTCATGCCACGTGCCGCTATATGGGTGTCTGCAATATACTGTGTGATGTCTATTGTAAGTAGTCCCACTGTGATTTGAAAGTGCATATAGATTATAACGACAAGGAGCCACATTGTCTGCTGCATAATGGCTCATATCTAATCCATCTGAAGAAAAGTCAATGGAAGAATCATCATTATCATTAACATCATGTGCAGGTTCCATCATATGCTGATTTATAAATATTCACTAGAAATTATAGAGTTATTTCGGATCTTCTGATTCATTCGGCCGTTAATTGATGAAGATCCATAGTACATATAATTTCCTAAGTTCTATTGCAAATGTGAATTTTGAGATATTTCCTATGGTGGTGGTTAGTGGCGTTTTGTATCAGAGGAATATTGAATATAATTTTGCTAATATATTAAAATTATTGTAGCTCGTCGAATAATTGCAATATAATCTGTATTATAAACAAATTGTGATATTTATCCAACCTCGAGGCAATAGTGCAATTTACATATGTGTCAAAAAGCGGAGGGGTATGTTACTTGTTTTTTCCTTTCAAACCATAACCTATAAACTGTAATAGCGACATTGGGAAATTTTATTAAACTAGCAACATCGATTAGTAAGGTTGAAACAAACAACTATTCTGGAAATGAATCAGATGTCAAATGAAGATATTCTGTTGAATCTGATGAAAGTCATAAAAGACGAGGGAAACAAAATAGGAGAAGATATAAAGCAAGAAATAAAAAGTGAAAACGAGAAACTTGTCCAGTTTTTAGAAGGAAATAGAAAAAAGTTGAACATATTAGAAGAGAAACAAGTTACATTAGACAAAAAATATTACATTTTGGATAAAATATTACGAAAAAATAATATTCTTATATTTGCGTTGAATGTGCCAGAATCAGATCCGCTTCTCCAGTTTGTTATAGATAGTGTCAAAGAACTAACAGGAGTACATGTAGAAGGAAGATATATAAATAATATATATGAAATTCTCAATAACAGATCATCCATAATCAAAATAGAATTGGTCTCCTATCTGAAAAAAAACAAGAAGTTCTGAGGAACGGTTTTAAATTGAAAGGAAAAGGAGTACATATTGCTCAAGATCTCTCTCTAGAAGATCGCGAAGATCAAAAAATTCGTTTTGCTCATCAAAAACAACTAGAGCGAAACAATTGATTGCAAAAATCAAGGGAAAATATCTAATTATTAACGGAGACACACACAACATGAACCAACTGAAAGAATCTGACATTCTAGTCACAGAACAAATTAAAGAAAATAAGAGTAAAAAACCGAAAGTCCCCAAGATTTGAAATCGAGCAAAACTGAAAAACGTCCGAATTCATGACCAGCAGAACAGAAATCAGTAAAAAAGAAAATTTAACGCTCTAATTCAACGTCAAGTGAAAAAATTACATCTTCAAGAACTCTCCGCAATCGTATGTAAAATTTCAAACTTTAAGAACCGTACTAACAAGTATTCACTAGTTCTTTAACTCTAATTTTTTAGCTTAAATAAAAAGAGTGCATACTTTACTTTTGTTGATACTTCCCACTCTTGTTCAAAATAAAGTTTGAATTTGAATTTATTAAAAAAATTTTTACTACTTGAATAAAAATGGGTCAGTATTTGTGAGACTTTGACTTTCCGGAATATAAAACCACCGAAATAAATGATGATCATGAATTAGATTTAGTTTTGAAAACAATTATGGAACCTAACTTTTCTATTTTTCAAGCTAATATTAAGAGTATTAATAAAAACTTTCATGAAATGTCTATAATACTTGAAAAACTTCTATATAAATTTGATATTATAATATTTACAGACATCTGAAAAATATTATCAATGTCAAAGACCTTCAAACCTTCTGCTACGCCCTGGTGGAATCCCACATCCAGTGTATCACAACATGTTTCGCGAAACATGTGGTGATATATTTTTCAAATAAAGTTTGTGGAGATCAGATCATGACGTGTAGTTTTTGAAATTATTTAGGATCATTGAGATCTTCCTTGAAAGATCATTGGATCATTAATTTCTTTTCTAATAGACATCAATTATCCAAATACTGGCAGCTGGAAGAAAGTTCATCTTTTTCGGCACTTGTCTGTTTCATTCCATTTCAAAAGACTTCAAGTAATAGATTCTCAATGTCTTTTGTCGGTAGCTATCAAATCTACAAATACCCATTGTTTACTTCATAACAATTCAAAAAACAATTGAAGAATTGAGTAGGTGAAGAAATCAATAAAAACTAATGAAAATATAATAACATCAACTGATATCCGAACACCCGAATAGAAAAGTCAATAAAATGATATTTACAATCAATTCAATATCGGACATTATGGCTCCACACGCCATCGTCAAAATTACTGAATTAACTCTACGCAGTAAACTTGTCTCATCAATCATGTTGACCTCAGATTGAAACATGTTTGGATTCCTCTGAACTGGTCGACATGATTGGAGAGTATCATCGGCGAATTCAAAAAGATAGGCAGATACCCGGAAGAAAATGGTCACATTCCATGCTGAACGAATTCCGCTTTTCTGGGATCTGCCTTGCAGAGCTATATTCGAATTCCAAATGGATTCAAAGAGCAGTTTAGATGTATTTTCATTTCTGGAACTTGATGACGTTCGGTATGGTCGATAATAGCCAGTGGCGTACCCAGTCAATGTTTTAAAAACCATATACAAAGTTGTAGACCATTCTGGCCAGTGATTTACTCCGTTTGTCAAAATTTCAACACCACCTATTATTCCAATTGTACAATCCACCATGCCAGACATTATTTTTCGACAGTAACTTATTTCATGAATATTGAACAGCTCAACAGCATCAAAGCTTCTGGCCCTATGAAGTACCTGTCATCGTATCAGTGGACCTGTGTTTTGTAGGCTCTTAGTCTTGAAAAAATGAGTTTATTTCTTGTTCAAAGGCGTTCAGCTCATACCGAAAATGTAACAAAAACAATTCAAGTTAGATAGACGAGGAACTCGACGATCTTGGACCATGGGAAGTTTTTATTGATAATAAAATATTACCTTATGCTAAATAAAAGCTTTTTGAATGAAATATGCCCAAAATCATCAACATGTTCTGCCATTTACTCCTGAAGGTGATCTATCTAAGAAAGGAAGGAAGTAATCAATCTTTGGAAGATTCCCTTATCCTTTTTTTTGTATCAAGATGAAGTAGTAGAAAGCCAAAAATGTTCTTTTCCAAAAATTAATCACTCCTAAAAATATAACCCCTTCAATTCAAATAAGATTCCTCTTGGCAGGGATTAAAACAAATAGATGAATGTATGTCATTACGATGTCATCGATGACATACGCAGATCAAGCTTATTCCGTGACATAAAAAATCGTAATTCATGAAAGGATTGTGTGTATTTTCTATAATGTTATCCAATTTGGATACGAGCCTTGGTACAAGTGTCTTAAGATGAAACATATATGTATACCAGTGAGGATGGCAGTGTGGGATTCCACCAGGGCGTAGTATAAGGTTTCAAGGTCTTTGACATTGAAAATATTTTTCAGATGTCTGTAAATATTATAATATCAAATTTATATTAAGTTTTTCAAGTATTATAGACATTTCATGAAAGTTTTTATTGATACTCCTAATATTAGCTTGAAAAATGGAAAAGTCAGGTTCCATAATTGTTTTCAAAACTAAATCTAATTCATGATCATCATTTATCTCGGTGGTTTTATATTCCGGAAAGTCAAAGTCTCGCAAATACTGATCCATTTTTATTCAAGATAGGTATATACTAGTTAATAATTTTTTAATGGATTCAAATTCCAACTCTATTTTGAACAGGAGTGGGAAGTATCAACAAAAGTATACACTCTTTTTATTTAAGCTAAAAAAATAGAGTTAAAGAGCTAGTGAATACTTGTTAGTACGGTTCTTAAAGTTTGAAATTTTACATATTATTGCGGAGAGTTCTTGAAGATGTAATTTTTTCACTTGACGTGGAATTAGAGCGTTGAATTTTTTTTCTTCTGATTTCTGTTCTGCTGGGGATGAATTCGGACGTTTTTCAGTTTTTCTCGATTTTAAATCTTGGGGATTTTCGGTTTTTTTACTCTTATTTTCTTTAATCTGTTCTGTAACTAGAATTTCAGATTCTTTCAGTTGGTTCACGTTGTATGTGTCTCCGTTAATAATTAGAGATTTTCACTTGATTTTTGCATTCAAATGTTTCGCTCTAGCTTGTTTTTGATGAGCAATCAGAATTTTTTTATCTTCGCGATCTTCTTGAGCAATATGTACTCATTTTCCTTTCAATTTAAAACCGTTTCTCAGAACTTCTTGTTTTTTCAGGTAGGAGACGAATTTTATTTTGATTATGGATGATCTGTTTTTGGTTATTTCATACATATTACTTATATCTCTTTCTTCTATATGTGCTCCTGTTAGTTCTTTGATAATATCTATAACAAACTGGGGAAGCGGCTCTGATTCTGACACATTCAACCCAAATATAAGAATAGTATTTTTTCGTGATATTTTATCCAAAATGTAATATTTTTTGTCTAATGTAGTTTGTTTCTCTTCTAATATATTCAATTTTTTTCTTCTAAAAACTGGACAAGTTTCTCGTTTTCACTTTTGATTTCTTGCTTTATATCTTTTCTTATTTTGTTTCCCTCGTCTTTTATGACTTTCATCAGATTCAACAGTAAATCTTCATTTGACATCTGATTCGTTTCCGGAATAGGTGTTTGTTTCAACCGTACTAATCGATGTTGCTAGTTTAATAAAATTTCCGAATGTCGCTATTACTGTTTATAGGTTATGGTTTGAAAGGAAAAAAACAAGTAACATACTCCTCTGCTTTTTGACACAGATGTAAATTGCACTATTGCCTCGAGGTTGGATAAATTTCACAATTTTCTTGTTTATAATACAGATTATATTGCAATTATTCGACGAGCGATTGTACTGCGTCGAGGAGAATAGATGAATAACTACTTCCACATACAGAATATTATGTATATATTATTTTCTTTTATTTTTAGTGGTTAAGTTTTAAATGCGTGTATTTCAAAAATATTTTCATTTATACGAAAACAATATGTGATTTTTCGAATAAAACAATTATTATTATATTAAACCTATGCTGTTGCCCCACATTGTATATTTTGGTAATTCTATGAAATAAAAATAATTAGGAATATGTAGAAATGTACTTACCTTCTTTGGCTGCATGTAATTTGACAATTCTGGGCTGCTGAATTTAGTAGACGTTTCTTAAAATCAGTTGATAGAAAAAGTGCTTTTCAAAATGCTTCGAACATAATCTATCATTTGGCGACGGCGTTCAATTTTCAAGTTTCCTGCCTGAACCCTATATTATTTTTTTCAGGGTCCGCAGGAAATTTTTAAAAACAACGAAAATTGAGTTGATTAATTGAAAATGAAAACGTAATACAAGCATTTACAATAATAAAAAATCCAAATTATAATTTATTATAATTTATTCAAATTCGTTTCTATACATGGGGATCTCGTAAACGATAAGAGATAGAGTGTCGGTTAAATTGTGGCAAGTAGAGAAGCCAAGAGATTACGGAGCCGATGGCAACACCGCCTTATGGGAAATACCATGTTAATCTGGAGAAAAAAGCTAAGCTCCATTTTGCAAATTTTTGTCCCAACATGGGAATCTCCATAAGACAGTGTTGTCAGATTTCCCCAAATCAACAAGATTTCATACACCATTCAGATGTCGTACGATCCACTGTATTGAAGATAAAAATAAAATAACTCTATGCGCTCGACCCAATACTATCTAGCATACCAATATTATCTATCTTCCGTTCTGTCCGTTCGAGTATAAGGACATGAATTGCTGGAACGTCATTCCATCCTCTGTTGGTCTGAGGGCGCGAACTTGGT
>WOGP01005595.1:0-13021 GCA_015342065.1 Leptinotarsa undecemlineata | reverse complement strand
GGGTTGGAATTTTTGGTGACCGTATTGTTGGCCCGTTGTTTTTAGAAGGCAATTTAACCGGGCAAATGTATCTGGAGTTTCTGAAAGATGCTATTAATCCCCTTTTCACTGATATTATTGAAAATGACCACAATTATCGGGAGTATCTGTTAATATTTCAACAAGATGAGGCTCCTCCGCACTATGCTCTGCCTGTTCAGCAGTATTTAGATCAGATTTTTTCGCATAACTGGATTGGGAGACGTGGCACTATCGAACGGCCACCACGATCACTAGATCTTTCGCCGTTAGATTAATTTCTGTAGACTTCATCACTCGAACATTTACGGCAAAGAAACCACAAATGAATGTCGCCAAATCACTTCAGAAATGCTCCGAAATGTTCAATAAAGTTTTCAGCAGAATCTTTTTTATTGCATGGAAGCTGGAGGTGCCCACTTTAAGCATATGCCAACATGAGAATAAAGTACGTAACTTTACGTAACTTATGGTTCGTCCAAATAAAAAAAAATGTGCACCGTTGTTCACAGAATTCCAAGATCTTTTAAACGATGTGCGACTCGCCCCCTATTCCCTATTAAAATTCCAATGGTTGTTCACCCCTTTGCTCCAGGGTTGAAGTGAGGACGCTGTAAATGGAAAAAAAACATTCACCCTTCCAATAAAAATCGACCAGTCTGAGCAGTTTTTAGGATTTGCAAGATTAGTAAGCAAAACCTACATGTCAAGTTTTCGATGGCCCACCCTGTACATGAAACCATCGTCTGAAAGAAAGGTGGTTAATGACTAACAACTCCATCTCGTGAACAAAGCCCCAAGCTAGAAAGAAACATTCTATATACTAAAACTTCTACAGAAATCAATGGTGAAAACTATTGAGGAGAGGTACATATGTATAAGGAAATGAATATTTCGAAATGAAACTAGCTTCTATAAGGAATCTTGCATAACTGTCTTTCGGATATGATTCAATATCCAACGTGGTATTAGCCGGGGAAGCAGTTGTTTTTCGACATACGTTTACCAGTCCCTTCTGTGTAGGTAGTGGGAGAGATTAATATTTGGAAATATATATTTTCATTTAGCTACGTATGTATCTCTCCTCGATAGTTTTCATTTATGATTTCTGATCATTAGTAACGATAATTTTCACCAGAATACTTGGCCCTATAACTACCTGTTTATCAAAAAATGACCTACCAATATTCAATATGTTTGACTAATGCTGTAGTCAGTATTGTAATTTTTATTTGTTTATGCTTTCATGCAGTATAAAATGTAACATCTGGACATTTTTCCCCAAGAATGATAAAATCATATAATTTATTTTCATTTTCAAATAAAATATTTCGTAATTATTATGTATTGTACGAAATGGACCATAAGCAATATTATTTTCATGGATTTATTTTTTTTATATATTTGTTTACCTCCAAGTTGCAAAACAGCTTCAGCTGACACATCGCCCATTCGTCGTAAGTTCATCATCAATCAATGTAAATACATATGAGATATCATTTATCTTATTATATATATATATATTATATTATTATTGTGATAAATGAAGTGATTATTATTTTTTTTTCACCTTAGTGTGCACTGGTCAGGCCCTATCCGCCGAAGCCCTGATACATTCGGGGTCAGGCGCTTTGATAAGCCAAGGTCTTCAATGTTATTGAAGAAAACCCCATGCATTGCTTATCCTTGTGTTTTCGTAATAGTGATTTGATTTCTCCGGCTTCCATATGAGCTTTTTGCTGAACAGGTTCCAACTTGGTGACAGAGTTATGGTCACCTCGTTCAATGTCAAAAACTAAACCGAGTTAATCAGCTGCTCGGGAAGCTTCCCTGAAGAGAAATGCTCCAATTCCTGCTCTTTCATGGTCACGGACCATGCAGAAAAGGGAATCCGAACTCCTGACGACTTTACAGGCTATATCCAGTATCATTCAGTCATGGAGACATTCTAAACTCAAAAGTCCACGCCCTCTCTGTTGTCGGGGAATTACAACCGTGGAACGGAGGATTTGGGATGCCAACTCCTATAAAGATTCATCATTTTTCAGGTCTTCACGTCGAGTTGATACTGCTCCTCCCGAGTCCACTTCACTACTGTAAACGAGTAGAGTAAGACTGGAATGGCAAGCATATTTGTTGCACCAACTTTGTTCTTCCTCAACAGTTCCGATGACCATATCTGTCGAAGTTTGTGCTGATATTATTATTATTATATGAGGTCAATTATTTGTAAATATTGCATTATAAAATAGTATAGAGTAACAGTCTATCTGAAGAAGCAACTGTTGTAGTGAAATGCGTATTGGAAATATATTCAACATTGTGAAAATCTGTAATTAATATAATGAATGATATTTCCTTCGATAGAATACTACTTTAACCACTACAGAATAGTAATCTAGATATATGCCAAATGAAACTGCAGTGTTTGTTGAACTGAGTTTTCCTACGAATTCTTTCGTGAAACTGTTGCGAGAATACAAATATCATTATATGTGGCATGTCTTCAGGATATTTCATGTTTTGCATTGTTTCAAGTCGAAATAGAAACTAAATAATTCAAATGATTTTTTCCAACTCTTCTATGCATCCTCAGTGGCAAAGTCAATGCCCCTTAAAGACCAAACTTTGTATTTCCAATCGGAAAGGATATATCTTCGGAAGGAAATCATGTCCTAGTCAGGGTAGGATCCAGCCAGAATGGGCATGAAAAACGTGAAATGTTCATTCAGTTATTGGTGTTTTTGCCAAAAATATCTAGTGAATATGCTTCAATTATCAGGGAGAGATTTCAAAAATTGAAGAATATTTCGAAGTAGTGAAATTCTGAAGATATGATTTGAAGGGTGTCTTAGTATTTGGATGTGAAATATACTTTATCGGGTGAAATATTTATGGCATTTGTTGAGGCTCTAAAAAGCAAAACTGTTCATTCGGACAGAAAACATTCGCTGTATTTTGTAGAAGTAAGCAAAAATAGAAAGCAAAGTATCAGTTTTACCTATTGTACAAGTGATTTGAACATGATCCTCTTTTATCCTTCAAAATAACGTTTTCCATAATATTCAGTGAATCTTCTGAAGGTTTTTTTATAAAGTGATAGTAACTTTCCAAAGAAATATTATGTTCTTTATCTCAATGAAATATATCCCACCAGCATATATTAAAGACGGAATGAAATTCATGCCATTGTACATAAAGCACTAATTTTGATGACTTCATTCTTTTCATGCCTGAAGCCTTTCCATCTTTTCATGAGAGTAGTATTGTTTTCTGATCTACTCCTTTATTTGTTTGATGTATGGTATTTGTGCACCACTTCATTCCAAAACGTTAACTATTCGCAAAACAGTATTAAACGCTTTCACCTATGCCTTTTTTCCTTTTTGTTTCATTTTACTCTGTGTCCATTTTCATCCTTCATTTTGATCATTTCATTCATTTAATTATATTTCCAATTCACGTTTGATTGCTCATATATAAGTGATATTTTAGCTATTCATTTTGATTTTGTTTGTTTTTTCATAGATTTCAAATCATATTAGACAATGGAAGTTCGAACTAGTGAAAATAATATAATTTTTATGTGAAAGTAATTCTTTTGGAAAGATTGTTTGATGATAGTGAATGCACTTCTGTGCGCAATCTACATATATTTACTTGTGAAATAGATTTTATCCTAGTTATATCCATTTTTTCCTTCTTTCGAATTTTTTTTCACTGTTTGTTAATTGATGTAGAAGTAGATAACCAAAAGCCTTTATTCCTATTAGAATATTTTTTCAACGATGTCTATTTATAGATTATCTAACTTTTCATCAGAACAGTTGTATTATTTTCATAACTATATTGCTATAGACTATGTTTGAACTGTATCTTCCGGTTGAATAGTAAATGAAGGTAAGTTACGTTTGTGAAAAATGACTGTCACTTTTGCTTCAATACGAAACATATTTCCTAAGTAGTAACCCAAACTTCTCCTATTTTCACAAATCGTTTTCACATTCAGACTCGAGTTAACAATGAATAATTGTCATATGAATTATACCTGCTTGTTGACTATATGAAAATTTTCTACTTTTTTTTGGTTTGGTCATTATAATTTGAATTGTAGTACTTTCTCATTGCGATATTTCGAATCTTTCACACCAAACAATTGCTGACATTTTGAAAGGTCTCTCATATTCCACACTTTCCAAAATTCAGTTGGTACAGGTATTTTTTCTCTGACATCCTTGGAAAATATTTTTTGTTCCATGTTCTGGCATAATCGATTTATTATATTCTCATATTTTAAGAATTTGGACATGGCAATTGGAAGAAACAATGTAACAATTCATATATTTTCGACAATTTTGTTTTTCTCATGATGCATCACTTTTCTCAACTACACATTTTCCTGTTTGAATTTATGCCTATGGAGTTGATGAAGTCTAGAAAGCTCGGAAAAAAAGAGTTCTCATATTTTTTGTTTGCAATTGTGATCCCTGCAGCAAATTTTTACTTGTTTTCCAAACATCCTTTTTCTGTAATTATTTCTGAATGCGGCTCTGGCCGAAAGAAGTCTATTTTGCAGACGAAACTGTCCAATATCGACTTTTATACCGCCCTCCAAGTAGAAAACAAATGACGGCACGTTTTCTGGAGAGTTTTTTTATGAGGAGGTGGTGTTTGTATTTTTTCTAAATAAAGCTGCAATATTTTATTGTTCGTGTTATTTCGTGGTGTATTAGAGGGCCAGACCTCTGAAATGGCAGGACTACGCTGTTTTATTTCCGCAATAAAACTAGTAAAATGTACGGAACGTGAAATAAATACTTCCGTGGAAGAAACTGTCAGATTCCACTGCATCGAAATAAACAATCTGAGGATGAATGGTAATAAATTCGAGATGAGTGTGAGGAATGGTTGCAGCAATCAAACCAGATAGACAATTGAAAAACGTCAGTGAGCTTGTTTAGGCTTCTGGATTTGAATCTTTAATAAATGAATAATTTATATAATGTGAATTGAATTTATCGAGTATAAATGTTAGATGAGATTCAGCATTATTTCTAACTGATGATCTAAAGTAGTTTCCAAAGAATTTTATTGGTTTTGTAATGTTTTGTTAATTTCAGGGTTGTAACACTGTCTGTGAACTTTCTGATTTTTAAGTACTTATTTTTTTCAAAATATTGAATTATCATGCTTTCCTACTTTACTACTTTCATCATTAAAGGGTTTTGATCAAATAATAACACATCAGATATCTGTTATGCGAAAATCGTTCAAACTCCAATTATATTCAGAATTGCCACCAAAACTTACAACAGAACATTTCTCAAACGATTCATAGAAATTTAGTTCACAGAAAAGTGCTACGAGTTATAGACAAATTTTGTGGATTGACTGACCCGCTACTATCCACTATAATGATAATTTATGAAAATTGTTCAATTATTATCATGGATATAGACTGATATGCTTATGAAAACAAAGAGGTACTGATTTTACTAACATTAAATTGATTAGGGCTTTCGCCAAGATTTTCAGTGTTATGATTTTCGTTCCGGTTTGAAGGCCGTCGTGGTTTAGAACTGTATCCTAACGTTTCGCCGGCACGAGTGTCTGGCTTCTTCAGAGGTCTATTGATTCTGATGGTTCATGGATGACTCGTGATTTCAGTCAGTAAGCTGTATTTATGTTAACACAGGTAGCCCGCCTTTCCAGTTGGTGCGTTGTTTTTGGCCGAAGTGTTATTACCTGTTACATTGCGTTGCACTGGTGTAATCTCAGCATCTTTTAGAATGGGATTCCAAATCCGACTAAGCGTTATCACCTCCTCTTTTCTGTTGTACTTTTCTGTATATTTATGGATTTCTATAGCTTCCATATTTGTCGGTTTTTGGTTAAAAATCTGTACGTTTAAGACCAAACAGAGGACTGTTCAAATTAGGAATTTTTTCGCTATTCATAGAACTAATTCCGCACTTTTCGGTGTCTCTAAGGTTTCCAAGACATCCAGGAACCTATTGTCATATACAAGTCTCAACAATTTTAATCATTTCTCATTTATTTTATGATCGATCTCTATGGCATGTTCAGCGACACTGGATTTCTCCGGACTATGAAACCGAAAATGAAAAATATGTTCTTTGTTGCGAGCTAATATAGTCCGTTTGGTTTGACCAACATATTGTGATGAATAAGTGCCACACATTGAATCTTCTGCACTAGCGATTTTAGGTCATGGTCATCTCACTTGAAAGTGATGTGAACTGGCCACCAAGCTCGTGCGATTTGATCCCGTTAGAACTTTTCTTGTAAGGTTTTCTGGAGTCGCAGGTGTATGTGCATAATCCACAAACCACATCGATTCTCAAAGACAACATAACACATACCATCGGTCAAATTCAGCCTGATTTATGCAACAGAGTCATAAGAAAATTAGACGTTTCAGATGCACTCCACCCTAAGAATCCGTGCCGGACATTTGAATGATGGTATTCCACACATAATGACAGCAACAGATCTTTCTATCGAATAAAAAATGTCGATGATATTTCACACACACTTTGTTTCATATAAATTTGAAAACAGGTAACGATCTATGAAAGACCCTATATATGATTGGAATTTGGTAATAACTGTTCTCAGATTTATAGTGACTAACTTCGAGGTCTACTTAGATTTTTCTATAGTGAACGAACAAAGCGGTATAGGGATGAAATTCTCTTTGAATGGCGAGAAGAAAACGAAATTGAAACAGAAGTCGGGTTTTTAAGGACGATTGTCATCGGATATTTGGAAACTTTCTTTTTCGTTTATTCAATTCCAGAAGTTGAGCGGAATAGAAAAAGAGAGGTTATACTTTTGTTCGGCTCCTGGAACACGGGCTGTGATTAAGATATAAGTCTTCGTGAATTTATTCTCACCGCTGCCGTTGAAACTAAAGTAGGAATTCAATTATTTGATTCAAGTGAATGGAATGATTCAGTTAGTGAGTCAGTGACGGGGATTTTATTGTTGCCATTCTCTAGCACCGTCGTTGAAACACATACATTCGTTAATGAATATAGAAGAATTTTATAGTAATAACAATTTCGTTAGTTTATTTCTGGAACTTAATCATTTGCATCTGTGCGAGTAATTCTTTATACATACAATATCCAAAATACATTGTTTTGTTTTGTGAATTTCGTTTCTTTACCAAGAGGACTCTTGTGAAGTCAACAAGGAAGAAAAGTTCAGAAGAAATTGCGTTGAAATAATTGATTCGAATAGGAATAACTGAAACACTTTGGGTTATTTTCAAGTGAGTGAGTAAGTAAATTCATTCAATTCAGTCATAAAACAAAATAAATAGTCGTCTGTTACAAAAGGATTGAAAATAATATATAAAATAAAATAAAAATAACATAAAATGAAATGAACAAATGAAGAGACATGAAAGGTAGAGATTATATAATTCTAGTATATTATATGAATTTGAAATGAAATATTCAACTGATAAATATTTTCAATATTTTAGGTAACACTCAAACTACTATGAATTAAAAAAACATGACACATTTATTCTAATGACTCCTTATCAGTCGCTTAGTTTTTCTTCAATAAATTTTCAGGTTCCTCAACATTGAAACTAATGCTGGCATCTAGTTGAAGTGGAAGACATGAAAATTGAAGATGAAAATTTCAGAGTAAATTCAATTTTCAAAGAGTGAAAGAATAAAGTGTTCGAAGCTTTCTCAATGGTAGAAATACAAGATCATCTGAAAGTGTATGCCTATCATAGTCGTGAAAATTATTTCTGAGTAGTTGTGCAAGCTGTTGGCATGAAAAATTTTAAAGGATTTTTGACAACACTCATGAAAAAAATGCTTTACGATAAAAGATCAAGAGATATTTTTTATGATCCAGTATATTATGCATTATCCAATCAGGAAAGTAGGAGTGATTGTTGAATGAATAGCTTTCAGTAATAATTTTATTCAATAATCTTATTCATCATGAAATTTGATCTAATACATTATAAATTCTCGCTGAAAAATGAATTTCCGATTTCATTTGGCACTAGAATAAAATATTTTATGCCTCTGTGACATTTCTCAGTATTACTTAAAATAATATTAATGGTACAAGTCTAAAGAAATGAACTTCAAACTTTCAAGCCAGTCTCGGATATACCTACACAATGGGTTGAATGGACTGACGCCTATCAGAAAACAACTACTCCACTGGCGAAAACCACGAAGGGCCTTGGATTATATCCGACAGTCGTCAGTGCAGGAGTTTTCACAGAAAATTTCCTGCATATGCAATTGGCAATACAATAGAGTCGACCTTCAATTTTGGAACGAGCACACTTGCAGACCGGTTTCGGGGTCAGTAGCCACTCGTCAGTGCAAGATTTTGATCATAATCTGCCTAAAGTCAATAATTTACGATCATCTTCAGTTCTTTCAGGATTTTAGCCCCCCTACCCTTTTGGCTGATTTTTGTCTAGAGGGACAAATGGGTCCATAACAGAGGCGGTGGTGATACTGATGTCCTCGGACATCAGTATCACCCTTTCACGGGTAACCCCTACCTGGCTGGGGTGGGATGGATGAAAAAACTATTCGTCCGTTAACAGGGGTAAAGTCAATGACATATTCTTCAAGAGTACATATTTCATTCCGCTTCCTAAGTTGGAGCGAACGACAAAATGTCACTCCATCTAGTGGACGAGGTACTGACCAACTGCATATCCGAATTTTGCCCGATTTCTTTGAATAAGGAAGAAAAACTTGCTTATCAGTCAGTGGGCTATGCTTAAAGACTGGCAGTAATGAACTTCAAACGTTCAAGCCAGTCTCGAATATGCAGTTGATTAGTACCTTGACCAATAGGTGGCGTGTCATTTTGTTGTTCGCTCCAACTTAGGAAGAAGAATGAAATACTCTGAAAGAATTCCGATTTTCAATTATAGAATCGACCTACTGTGTAGGTATATACCATAATAAGAAAATAATAGTACATTTTTTCTATTGGATGAACAAGGTTCAATTATATACGAGGTTCAATTATATACGTGGACTGTTCAAATGTTAAAATTTTGCGGGCCACACGCATTCGATTAGCGATTTTTTATATTGGTATTATACTAGTGTGGAACACACAGTTTCACTTGTTGAGCATGTTTAGTGTGAGAGGCATGACAGTTACACGTGTTTTTCCTGTTCTTCGATTTTCAACTATCGACAAAAATGTATCAGAGAATTTGCATAAAGTTTTTTGTGAAGAATGGAATTGAGTGTCAAAAACACCTGACATATCAACAGTGGCATACGGTGAATATACTTTGAGTCAGAAAAATATTTGTAAGTGAAAAAAGCTCGTAACAGAACGTCGAGAAGATGTGAATGACGACGCACACTTCGGATGCCCCAGCACATCAAAAACCGATGAAAATGTTGGGAAAGTGAAGAAAATTGTTATAGAGATTTGTCAAATCACTATAAAAGAAGTTGTTGAGGATGTCGGTATATAGGGTGATTCACTTTTTGTAAAATATTAAGAAGAAAGCGTGTGGCAGCGGAGTTCGTTCGAAAATTCCTGCATTTTGGCCACAAAACTGTCGCATGAACATCGTGCAGGAATTGTTGAATGGCGTCAGGAGGGACCAAGATTTGATTAGGAGGGACATAACTGTAGACAAATTACGGATGTATACTCATGACATCGGAACCAAGTTCGATCATATGTCACATTTTTTTCTTTCACCGCGGCATAGAGCATTAGGAGTACTTGTCATATTGTTGTAGGGTCGCCACTTGCGAACAGCAATACGAAGAAAAGACACGGTATTAGGAAAAAATAATTCATAAGTTTTGCATTACGAAAATGCACCAGATCACTCGTCATTACTGGTTCGTAACTTTGTAGGCCACAACCAACACCGCAATAATACTTCAGCCACCGTATTTCCCAGATTTGCCTCCCTGCCACTTTTTTCTGTTCCCAAGTTCGAAAAAAACCCATAAAAACGGCGATTCGTGTCGATCAGAGAGCTAAAAACCAAATCGATGAGAGAGCTCAAGAACATACCAAAAAGTGAATGTCAGAACTGCTACGTGAGATTGGAAAAAACGCCTGCACAAGAGACTACTCTGGAGGAGACAAAATAAGAATTGATGAATTAATATAAAAATGGAAATTCATCAAATTTTTTTGAGCAGATTTCAGTGTATTTTAAAAAAAAAAATGTAGTACAATTAGATTGCAGTGATGCTTTTTGATAAAATTTTATGAACCCCCGCATGAAGTCAACATCATACAGTAAAAAAAGAAAATATTTTTCAGAGTAACTCTCAATAAGTGCCACTCCAGTGAAAGGCTCATTTCGCGAGGCAAACATATTCGTTTCAATCTCCCGAAACAGGTTTTCATCAGAAAAGCGACCGAGAAATTCATTTCGTCACCTTTTCCCAAGTCTGCGAGAAATCCCCGACGCATCCTTTACGGTTCTGGAGGTGTAATGAAGAAGCGCAAACAGTGAAAATAGCACGGTTTACTTACCGATGTCAGAAGAGCCGCCCCAAGTCCCTTGTTGAGCCTGTCGAGCCAGTTTGCTGATTGCATCCACGTACATGCGAGAAGCAGCGGCGGCACCTGAAAAATTGAAAGACGATCTTGAAAAGTTCGAGGAATTTGAAGGATCTACTTAAAAGTTATATGAATTATGTTGAGATGGGGAAATTGAAATATCTACAGAGATATGCCAATATAACACGTTGTTAATAAAATATCTATAAGAAAAAAACTAATGAATGGGTACAAATACTATGTCAAAAAAATATATGGAATTGGTCAATGAAACGCAAAATAACTAAATCATCCAAATTTATTGTATCGCCTTCAAACGAAAACCTCAAATATCAAAATATTTGTAAACGCATTTTTTGGACCACTTCCATACTAGTCTACATCGACTAAAAACGGGCGTCTAGAAGTGGTGACATGAGTTTTCAAAATACAAAAAATTGGACGGAGCCATATCAGGTGGATACAGTGGCTGTTCAATACGATATGTTGAGCTTTTATTTAGAAATTCATCAACAGTGATAACCTTGTGTGATGGTGCGTTATCGTGATGTAAATATCATGGTTTTTTTCCAAATTTATAGTGTTTTTCGTAGAATTTTCTCTCTCAAATGCCGCATATCGCTCCAATAATATACTTTTTTCACTGTCCCATCTTCTGTTAATTATCTCGAATGCAAAAACCTTCACGTATAATTGACTTTAACTAGCTCTTTTTTGACAGTTCAGCCGAAAAGCGTCATTCCCAAGCTTGTTGACTGGTTTGTATACCATATTCGTGAACTAATGTCTCATGAAGAGTTTCGAACCGTTTCGTGAATGTGGAGTACTAGTCTAACGGCAAAGCGTTCATGCCTAAAAAATTGCTTGAAATGGTAAGAGCTGGTTCGTGAGGCGAAGAAATTTCAGCGGCTGTTTCTCACTCGAACGACCATTTTCATTCACTATTTCCTTCACTTTGGCGATGAAACATCAGTTCAGGTTATTGATGTATGGCTCACACGCACGTTTTTTTTTTTGATAAAGTTGAACCACAATACACGTTTGAGGTTAATTTACAAATTAATTAATGATGCATTGCAGTTAGTTCATTCGACAAAAACTATGTTATGGAAATACTATAATTTTCAGAAAATTTCAGATGAATAGTGCATTCCCTGGATATGATAGTTTATCTGCTTTCTCTAGGGAGTGTAAAAATGATTTAATTAAAATTTTCAATAATTATATGAAAGGAACCGCACACAGCTGAAATTTTCATATTTTATGCTGAAACCTAGCATAAAAATATATTCCGGTTACGACAAAAAAGAATGAAATATTGCTCTTCCTCTAACGCGCATCTACTGGGTAGATACGCAATGCTCTTTCTTCTCGATTTGGCAAACTGTATTAATTTTCATCATCACAAATTAATCAACTGATGGTTCACTAAATATCTTTATGAACAGAGAACATTCGTCTATCATTTCCTATCGGTCATTGGTGATTATTTGTCGTTCCACATAATTTTTCTCGAAATGAGTTCAGAACAGTTGCTGAAAAATCCTCATACAAAATATATAGATGAAATGTCTAGATGAGTATATAGATGAAAGTCTTTCATTATAAATTTTTTATTCAGTTCACCAGTGATTTCTTGAAGTAATGTAATTCGGGTAATATGTTTGCCACAGATAAATTCCATTCCCAAACAGAAGAATTAGGAGCTCTCGACGGTTTTCAATTCCGTTACTGTGAGCTTCAACCACGAACAATTAGGTACATGAAGTTATTCGGAATCAAACGAGAAATCATCCTACCGGAATAATTTAATACTCAGTCGAAATGATTGTGATATTACTGAGAGTAAGGGGTTCCATACTACTACACACTCACGAGTTATTTAATGTGATTAAATAGAGACCTTTCGTAAGTGATAGAGGACGATAGTTAGGTGACTGAATGTCAAGAAATTGAATATGATGAAATTAGGTCAGTTTGAGGAACAAGCAAAGCAAAGTAAGTGAAACACATATTACTCTGGATAAAACTGTAACTATTTTAAAATTTGAATCATTCACCCCTCGCAGAACTACTTTCATGTCTAATATGATAAATACGATATGCCTTCAGACTTTTATTCAATTTAATGAATAGTAAAGAGTATTGTGTGTGTTGAAGAAAATATTTCATAAGTAAGAGTCGTAGACAGATGTTGAATAATTACTGTAACATAGGAAAGGATTTAATAATAATTCATAAATGAGCTAATATCAGTAAGTAGGATTAGTAAAATTTAGAAAAATAACAGTTTAACTTGACTAAAAGAAACAGGACAATATTAGAATATAAATGAAGGTATACTTCAAGGAGTATATTTAAATAATCAAAGTGTTCTTCGATATCATAGGGCGCCATTTGTAATGGAATGTTTTGAGTTATTTCTCAGAAAATT
>WOGP01005594.1:0-13022 GCA_015342065.1 Leptinotarsa undecemlineata | reverse complement strand
AATCGTACTGTCACACATTACCGATAGGTGACCTTCACATGTTCTATTGGCCAAACCGATACCTCATTTTAACGAAAAAATTAAGCATGCATGTCGAATGCATTTCGTAAGTTTGGCGCTATAAATAGTTATAAATAGTTCAAGGTTATCATAATTTTTAAAAGACAGTCCCGAACTGTGTTTAGCAATGAAGGTTATTTCTTGTTTGTCAAGTTTCATCGCTAATTTATTAAGTGGCATTTCAGTTAATAATAAATATTTGAATACTCGTTTGTTCAAATAATCTACGACAGTCGAGTCATTTCCAGGATTAGGTTTATATAATTAATTTTAAGAAAAAACCAAATGACCTACGTCATTTAGTGCAGTCCTGAACTATTTTCGTTGGGAATGAATCCCAATCTAAAGATGTCCTCACTCGAACTCTCTGAACGATAACCTCTGAACTTTTTCGTGAAATTAATTTTTTGAGTTGTACGATGGTGATGCCAGAAGTACCTAGCCTGACCTAGAGATGGCGGTAGTTGTTTGAAAAATAACACTATATTAGAAAGTACACAATCTATAAAGCATACGTTTGAAGTTTGAAGACGCTGAGTTGTTTATTATTAGTTTGGCAGCTATCAATAGCGAACGTTTTCTACGAATTTGTGAAAATGAAGAAAATTGGCAGTCATTATGTGGTATATACTTTTTTTTGAAAGGTCAGGACGACTCCTGAAACGCTGAAGAAAATAAACAAAGCGGTACTGAATGAGCGTCGACTGAAAGTGTGCGAACTAGCAGACTTAGTAGGCTTTCTTATTAGTCAGTGGGCTATGCTTGAAGACAGGCAGTAAATAAATTAGGACCACCGTCGTAAGTTACTTTCGCCAAAGTACCGTATGTTCAAACGTTTTCATTTCAAAATTGGAAAAAATTTTATGATCACTGCCCTTTATGAGTATTTCGATTTCTCTTTTGATCGAATGTCTATTATCAAAATTCACAGAAAGACAGAATCAAAAGATACGACTTCAAATATAATGCTTCTCAGAGTACTACACAATGATTCGTACGTTAATTTTCTATTTATGTATTCATTTTACGATTAGAGATACAAACAGAATGAATCCAATATTCACTTATGAAAATACGGTGTAAATAAATAGTAAATGAACGTAAAGCATTGAATATTTCACCATCATTGCAATTATTGTTGAATTTTCTTTTAATTTCGATGATTTTCAGCTGAATTGGTAGTTTGCTGATCAATTGTCGAATCCAAATGACAGATGGAAAGTTCAAAAGAATATAAATGTAAGGAAAGTATAGATAAAACAAATGTATTGAGTTGTGTATTTCTTATATTGAATATCAATCAAGAAATAATTTTGCAATTCATTATTACTCCTGAATCATTCAACTCATTCACTGTTTTCATGAATGTATCAAGATCATTTCGCAACTTCTCAAAATCCTAGATGTGGTTGGTGGTTGTATAGATTTTAGGATCATTCATATACTGTAAGAATGATCCCAAATGATCTCCCTGTGGTATACCTAATGTAACTGCAAATGAGTCAGAGAAACACTAACATGTATCTGCTCATATGCAAATCAGAAGATATCGGCATGCATCAATATCATCCAGTCTTTCGATTAGCAAAGTATGACTACATTATAGAAAGCCTAAAAGCATCTACGTACATCCAATTGTTCATTCCGATAACAATATTTTATTTATTTATTTATTCACATCCAACAGTCCAAGGTCCAATAAAAGGAGTATACATTAATAGAGCAGGTAACTATTTCTAGATAAATGTAAGTATAAGTGAACATTTTGATATTCAGCTAGAAACTAATCTAAAAAACTATATCTAAATTGATTCAGCGTAGAAAAATAAATCTATAGAGTATTTATTGACAGTTCGGCACATAGAAGTTAACGGGCTGTAGAAATGTTGCTGAGAATTGGGTACATTAATGCGGAATGTGATATTTGATCTGGACGTATATCGAGGTATATTAAAATTAATTTGGGATAGTAGAGTTGGTGAGTCAATAGGACCATTGACCAGTTTATAGATGATCTGCAATTTCTCGTCTTTTTCTCGATATTACAAAATTAAATTCAGTCAGAAGGCAAGTGTATTCATAATTTCTAACCGGATAGTTTCCATGTTTCTTATAATACGCAAAATTGAGGAATTTCTTCTGAACACTTTCCAAATCATCAATGTATTTTGTTCGATTAGAAATCCAGACAGAATTACAATACTCTAGTTTACTACGTACCAAACTATAGTAAATTGAATGAATACATTCAAACTCTTTGCAGTTTCTTACAACAAATCGCTGCAACTTAGAATCTCTCTGAACAATATTTTCAATGTGCGCATTAAATGTAAGTTTATTGTCGAATAAGATTTCTAAGTCGAGATTATCATTAACTCTTGGTAAGTCGATATTATCAATATGTGGACTAACGTTATTAGAGTTGTACCTAGGGATCCACAGGTAAAAAAGTCGTGTTATTCTATCTTATTTTTTTGCTCAACATCTGAAATAATAACATGTTTTTTAGTTTTTCGAAACTATAAAGTTCATAACTGCTGAAGGAGTTACGATTGTGTTTACATTTTGCACTGAATCGACGCACTGAAGCAGTCTTAATTGTTTTGAAGAACAGAACTTGGCACTTACAAAACAATTATACACCAAACTTCAACTTTATCTTTGAAAAAGTTGCCATAATATGAATAAATGGAATCTTCCAAACCCCACACTTTTATTTTCATTGCCTCATCGAATGTTATGTTGGTGAATGATTCAATAATTAATGAGGATTCCACAAAATAAATGAGCCCCAACGCACAGTGTGATATTGAAACTCACTTACAAAAAAACTTCCGGATTTCAATATGAGTTTGACAACTTTTGAATTTTCAGAAACTTTCGGTACGAATAAATAAAATTCCAGATATTATTATTCCTAATTTTAATCAAAATATTATTTTTGACTATCATTGCTCACCAAAATTTTCAGGGCCTTTTTTTCCAATGTCACCTAGCATTTTCAGACATTTTCTTTTCTCATATTTTTCCAACCTCTCTCCACTGGAACATTTGGAAATATCGAATATCGTCTTATTCTTATTGTATATATTGAATTGAACCACTACGTTGGTATCTGTCTCGCACATGAACATTTTATTTTCAGTGCATTTTCTTGGGAACCACCTGTGACAAAATAGATAAATTAAAATAAAACTACATAAGGTGTAGAGAGAAAAAAACTACTTGTTACGTTTGGCACCATTGAGAGCTATACATTTCCATTTATAGTTATCTCCTAAATGCTTTCTCGAAAAGGCGTTGAAAGTAATATGTTTTCCACTGGAACCCCATTTCCAAGTCCTCTCTTTCCAGTCATATATTCCATCAATCCAACGTTCAGTTAAAGCTAAAATACAGAACAAATGGTAGAAGAGTATTATGAAAAATTATAACGGATCTAGATTACTTGAACATGTTTAAATCTTGGTCTGGTATTATTTGAATTATAAAAAGTGAAAATATTATGGTCGAAAAAAAGTTCATTATAATATTTTAACAGCCAAATCTAAATTAGTAATAATCAGTATACAAGATTTGAATAGTTCCCTCTGATTTGTATGGAATTAGGTATAATAATAATAATAAATGATTTTATTGTTCAAAATTAATAAGGTTCAACAGTTAATGAACAGTATGGACAAAAATATGAATAAGTTGGAAACAGAAGGTGAAGTTCAATTTTTATAACGATGAATCGTTATTAATTGCTCTTCCACTCAACCTCTAAAAGTCGCTGCGGTGTTATAAGAGCATTATTATAAAATAATCCGTTCTACTGTAATCAAGGCATGGTATGACAATAATAGTAATAAAAAAGATCACTGAGTTTCAAATAAATATTTCTTGAATCTGATTTGAATTCGCTGAAACGAAAGCCGTACAGGAGTTTAACACCCTTCCATATATCTACGAGTAGAGGTTACATTTCTAAAGTTGAATTTTTTTCTATTTTCCTGTCTTATTTTTTTTTCATGTTCCCATAGGAGAGATCATGGTAATAATTAGCATCTAAATTTATGAAAGCTGTAGATTATTTTTGGCAAATCACACCAGCTATAGTTTTCACTTTTCCATAATATTCACGTACACCAGTCTGCAAACGCTGAACATTATTTCTCACTTTGAGACTAAATTAAAAAGTATCATACATCTGTCTTTGCAACAGTAGGGCTAAAATGTTCGTAGGCTAACATAGAAAAAAAAATTATAAAATTCAATTTCATTTTTCAATATAGTTAGTTACCTTTAAAGGTGATACAACGATTATATCAGTTATACCATTTTTTAATATGATTTGTATACTACGATTTGCATTTAGCCTCAAAACGGACGGCAGTTCCGAAGATTACCTCTTTATCGGCGCTGATCACTTTACAGCGGTTGAATTTCTTAGTGCTAGGCCCGAATAATATTTATCAATCCAAGCCTTGGCTTCAACAATATTTATTTTCGTCAAAAAGCAATGCTTTATTAACACGAAATTCTTTAACCGTTATCTTCAAACTAACAGCAGTTGCTTCACTCACATCCCACAAACTAATAATCCGACAGCTATGAAATTTGTACAGGAGTCCTTTGAAGGTTAGAATTAACTAAAAATCGTATGGATTTGATACTAGTCGCCATTTGTGTGTTAGCCTGCGAACTTTTCAAACCATCTAAAATATGTGTAATGGTTGGTTTTTCAAGGACATATACTTTGAGGTAGTTGGTTTAGAATTATAGAAAGTTATAATCCAGAATATCATAAAATGAAGTGTTTTTTAGTAAAAAGTGTTCAATACAGATTTGATTTCCATTAATAGTGATCAACGTTGTTTCGATGGTGGAAAACCTTGACAGTCATTCTAATCAGAATCTATTCCACATTGAGATATATAGAATCATTCAAGTACAACGAAATTCTCTATGAACAAATCAGATTAGTAGCATTCGACTTCAGTCGTTGCGTCCGTCGTTGCTGGTTTATCCTTGTAGATATGAGCCTTAATATGACCCCACAAGAAATAATCCAAAGGCGTTAAATTACACGATCTAGGCGGCCAATTGACAGGCACCGTGGCACCGTCTTGTTCAAACCACATGTCATGCATATCCAATTCTTTCATTTTGGGTAACAAAAAGTCGTCAATCATCACACGGTAGCGCTCGCCATTCGTAGTAACGGCCATTGTCGTCTTTGAATAAGAACGGCCCGATGATGCCACCGACCCATAATCCACACCAAACAGTGACTTTTTCGGGATACATCGGTAGCTCCTGCAATGCTTGTGGCTGGTCTTCACTCCAGATGCGGCAATTTTGTTTGTTAACGTATCTATTCAACCAGAAATGAGCCTCGTCGGTGAACACAATTTTTTTATATAAATTTGGATCTTCCTCAAACTTTGCCAGCGCCCATTCACCAAATGTTAGACGTTGTGGGAGGTCATGTGGCTTCAGTTCTTGCACCAGCTGTATCTTATAAGGTTTTACACCCAAATTCTTTCGCAAAATTTTCCGCGTAGTGGAGTAACAGAGGCCCAATTGCTGCGAACGGCGGCGAATCGACATTTTACGGTCATTACGAACACTGGCGGATACAGCCGCAATATTTTCTTCGGTCCTCACTCGACTTCACTTTCTTCATCGAACATGAATGTTGATAATAAAAGTCAATAATTTGCAAGCGTTGTTCATTCGTAATACGATTCATGGTTATATTATAGACCAAACTGAACAAGTTTGACTATGATACAAGACACAATTCACGCGTGATCTGTCAAAAACAGTGTTGTCAAAAAGATACCAGCAAACAAATCACTCATTACTTACGTATTGTCGTTTTGTTGCCGCAGCTGAGAAAGTCTTTCAATAAATTTTGTTCTCTATACGAATTAATAACTGATAAGGTACTATTTAATACTTGGCAGTGGAAGTGAGCATCCGTCCATTTGGCTTCTTGTGTACTGAAGTGGTAACACTTTTTTCCAACCGAATGAAAGTTTTCCGGACACAAGTATGTGGTTTGGACGGTTTGTGACTTTGTAGCGTGAACTGCAACAAAAAGAATGAAAAAATCGTTAATATTCAGTATGTATTTATTATACAGGTTGTGTTTATATTCATGGACTTCAAAAACACTTTCAAAATGATACATCAATGAGAATATCATGATTTATGATGGAGTTGGTCAATACTTTACGAAAGTTATAGCGACACTAGCTAGCGACACGCCCCGGCTCCGCACGGGTGCAATGTTGATACTACATATGAAATCACCCACCAAAAATTTAAGAGAAACAACGATGGAAAAATGTTTTTTGTTTTATGGACGCGCCATTTTCCCTCGCGTCTGGCGCCCCACTTGAAACATTTGAAAATCCTTTCTTATTGCACATCTATAACATGAAACAAACCTACATACAAAATTTCAGACTCCGAAAATATAGCGGTACAGAGAAATAGTGATAAAAAGTTAATTTTCATATGTAAACGCGCCTCTTCCATTCCCTGTGGGGCGCCCCAATTGAAATATTTGAGAATCGTTCACATCTACAATATAAAACGAACCTCCATACAAAATTTCAGCGATGAAAAGGTAATTTTCATATGTAAACACGTTATTTTTATCCCCAGAGGAGGACTCCACTTGGAATATTTGAAAATCCTTCTACAACATAAACTGAACCTACATACAACATTTTAGCTCCGAAAATATAGCGGTATGAAGAAACAATGATGAAAAGTAATTTGCATATAAAAACGCTCCCCTTTTACCCCCATGGGGGCGTCCCAGTTGGAATATTTGAAAATCCTTTTTATTTTTCCCAAGCCTTAAAAAAACACTGCAGGCTCATGAACTTATTGCTTTTTCCTTCCCACTCATGCATGAGAGTAACCTCGATGCATGACATTTTTTCCATCTGAGAAAATTAATTAATGAAAATTCAAGTATGCAATTGAAATATAGTTGAAACTGATTTTCTGTTGAGTAACTGTTGTTTTCATGCAAATGAGAACCCTCAAGAATTAAAACTTGTGCAAGCTGAGTATTAATGAGGTCCTCACCTTTTGGTGAGATCACACGATATGCAGTGAAAACCCATTTCAGAGCAGGGATCGATTATCACAGTAATCAACCGGTTACTGTTATGCCGATTTTGTTGACACTCCGTACTTTTTATGATTGCAATGGATAATCTAAGGTGTGGTTAGAATAATGTAGACGAATGAATTGAAACTGGTGATCCTAAGTTATTGAAATAATTCAATTATATCTATTACATATCTTACGTCACTTAATACTCTTGATAACTTGATATTATTGCTAAATCGGTTGTAAAATTCCACTATCAAATGCCCATAATACTGTAATAAATAATACAAGGCCTGGTGCATATAACTGGCTATTTATCAATTATTATTATCAAATAAAAAATAATGCGAGACTTGATATCCTCAGTCGTGACAAATAAGGCTTTTGTTTCTTATTTATATCGATAAGTACGTCGTTTTTCATAGAGTGCATTCACGATATTAGTAATAATATGACAGTAATTTCATTTCATTGAAAAATCAAGCAATATAAGAAATATTACCACAATTAATATGGATTAGTGGTGGATAATAATTTGAAATTTTCAGCATCGCAGATATAGGATGATTCTTGATGAAAGCCAATTTAGATATATTTCCAAAAATACAGCGAGTTGAAATATGAAAATTCAGTCATTGATAACGATTTATTCGTTCTGAATATTTTTGGTTAACCTTCACTCCCAAAGTAGCAATCCCTATTGTGAAAAGAACTTTTGTATTATTAATGAATTTATAATTACAGTTCTATAGTTTGATGTCAGTTTATTCAGAGTTTTCAAGTGTACTATGTATTATTAGCGGAACGCCCCGGCTCCACACTATGCAATGCTGATACTAAATATAAATTCACCAACCAGGAATTCAAGGGCATGAAGAAACAGTGATGAATAGATAATTTTGTTTCTCCATCCTCTACTTCCTCCGCAATACACAGTGATTTGTCGCCATCCTTTGTTTGCAGGCATGGTAGGCGTACACATTCTCGAACCATCAGTCCACCCTTTCGTAATTGTGTCGTGAGTGTCATACAAAGTCTCGTCCAAATAGAAAATCTGCCGTTCTTCTTGTATATATTTAGTTATTTGTTCTAAGTATTTGTTACGCAATTCCACTATTTTTCTGCTTTCCATAACTGCTTGACGTTTGCTCAATATTTTAAATCTAAATCCTAGTTTCTTTATCCAATTCTGAAGAGTTTTGTAGGAATCTCATTTATTTTGTAACAGGTATATTGTTGTTTGCAATGATTTTATTAGATGAACATCTAATTTTTAGTAATCCTGTATCACATCGTGTCTTGCGTTCATAAGGTTTGTTTTTGACTTTTTTCCGTACAATTGAGAAAGGTCAAATCGGATGTAGCTTGTGATAGTTTGTTTACTCGATACCAAACTTGAGATGTAGATTCTTGTATATATTTAAACATACTCTCTGTATTTCAATATTCAAATGCATCCGAATCTTATTCGGATGCATCTTTTTCGCATATTGTTCACCATCGCTATTGGAATCACTACACTGGAAAAAGTCTGCATTGTTATCACACTCGTTATTACTATCAGTACTAGTTCAAAGACGCCACATTTTAAACAGATAACAAAAATTTTAAGTAATTATAATGCCACCAATACAAAATTTCAACACTCAAATCGCAATCAGTTCAATAGATGTGATTTAACCGCTGGTGATCCGTTTATAGGCTTAGTTCTTACTTCAGCGATCTTAAGTATGATTGGTAGTCGCCTTCAAGAATTCAAAACTCGACAAGTTATTTTCTATTATGGTACTTTATACTCCACCAAAAATATTTTATAACCTAATATTATCACCTGTCTATTGGAAACATTGAAACATATCACAAATATTCGTTTTAAAACAACTTAGTATTTTGCAAATGTGAATTCCTCTCTTTCTCTAATATCTCAGCTGGCTGAGTACAAAAAATAGAGTAAAATGGTGTAAATACATCTTTTAACGTTTTTCATCTTTGCGCTATTACATGTTCTGATAACTGCCAAAAACTCATGTATATCAATAGGCAAAACTACATTATTCTTGATTTTTGGTTGAAGCTGGTTGATAATGTTTCATGGTGATTTTCATCAGTTTGAACTTTCACTGTTCGATATGATATAAAATCCCAGAAAGAATTAATAAACAGAGAATCGTACAGAGGAAGGGAATCATACAGAGGAAGCTATCCGAAGAACCTGGAAGAACAAACTTACCTATAGAAGTAATCATGGGATTACTAGGATGCTGTGTAAGAAACTGCTATTTCTAACTGAAGGACGAATTTTTTACGCAAGATGAGGGACTGCCAATGAGATCGCCACTTCCACATGTTACAGCCAACATATATATGGAGTGGTTTCAAAGAAATTTGAGTCTGGTTGAGAAACCTTGATGACAGCTTCATATTATGTAACCATGGTAATAGAGAAATAGACACCTTCCTGAAGAGCATCAACAGCATAAGGCCTTCCATCACTTTCACAATAGAGAAGTAAGGTCTCAAGAAGGAACTAGGCATCATCAAAATCTTTAACGGAATGATTACTCCAAAGTGATGGTGGAACAGACTTTGGCTGAAAGACAGTAAGAGTCTCGCAAGAAAGAGAACACAGTACTTGCAATTCCTACATCAGAGTATTGTCGGAAATGAAAAGATGAATTTGGTCCAAGTACAACATCAGAACCTGATTTAGATCCTGAAACCTCACGAAAATGTAGCCACTGAACTCGGACTATGATTCCAAGAATTGCATTAACCGGATACCCTGCGAGTGCGGAAAATCCTATATCAATGAAAGTAAGAGGCCATTGACCGACCGACCACAAGAAACACTAGCAGAGCATGTTTGGAATCATCAACATAACATCAAGTGGCCTCAAGCTGATATCATCCACAGAGAGAAACACTGGTTTTGGAGGAAATTAAAAAAAGTCGCATATATGTTGTCCAACAACGCATTCAGTCAAGCGTAAAGATACGTAATATATGGAAACCCATAATCAAATGGAAAACGGCCAACTCCCGCCAAACGGTCAGCACCCGCTAAACCGGTAAAGCGGAGAAAGGAAAAAGGGGATAGGTGAAAGTACTCGAATGATCTATAAATAGTCACCTCTTGGAGGAATAAGTTCAGTCACCACCCGAAGACGATTGTGAATACTAACAATCGAAACGTCGTGAAGTAACTTGGCTCACAATCGTTTAATTTTTGGTTCTTTTTAATTGTTCAATTTTCAATTGTTGCTTGTATTTTATTTTATTGTAATTTCATTTCAGGGTATTTTTTTGCTCAATATTGTTGTTATTTTTAACTACGCAATTCAATTTTATTGATTTCTTCAGGGATTTCAAATCATTTTATATCATATTAGACAATGAAAGTCCGAATTAATGAAATTCTTAATTTTGTAAGTCATGTTTTTATCAATACAAGAGAAAAGTTTTATCGTTTATAACATGAAAGAGTGAATTTTCGGTATACAGAAAAGATAATCGAATTGAGAAATTATGAACATGAAATAAAAAATGAGAAATGAAACTTGTTTTTACCACTTATATTTGCAGTAACGATAGTTACAAATGAAAGTGGTAAAAAACAGAAAGTTTCATTTCTCATTTTGCTTGATGATCTCCTACCAAGTAGTATCAGCTACGTCAATCAATTATTTGAATATAAAATTTCTGCATGTCTCAAATATACACTTTCATATGTGTTTATCAATTATCAATATCAATAGTATATACATATTATTGGAGAGTATACGACAAATAACATTTCAATGAACCCAATGAATATTTCGAGCTGAATCACTTCAATTACTCCCAATAATTTTTATCGAATGGTTTTTATAAAAGACGATCTCTTCGTTTACATACTTATATACGTAACCTTCACACTCTCATTATAGCCAAATCGACCTCAAACTTAACCTCCTTAAATGTAACATATAATTACTTGTTTGTTGCACATAATAAAGTAAATAACATTTGCATTAAGCAACTAGGAATTTGAGTTCGTGAAATAGCTGTTAAATGTATATCTTTCGACATATCTGAAATTAGGTAGACGTGAACAAACTCTTAAAAATTTTTAGTAGGGGCAAAATGCTCATGAATTTGTCAATGCTACTTTCCCAGTTGGCAAGCGAAAACAATTGCATGAAAGCTAATTACATTGTATTCATTTTAGATTATTGAACTATACTTAACAGTTTGAAAGTGAGAGAAAATGCTGTTGTCAAGTCATGTTAAAAATATAGCGGGTTGTCCAGAATTTAGAATACTGTTATGAAGCAGGAAACAAAAATCAGAAGTATGTATTTTCACATTTGTGTGTTTGAGTGAATTTATAGAAGTTTGATGTTAAAAATTACGAATTGCAAATAATGACGGAAAATTTCAATGAAAAAAATGTAATAAAAACATTTTTAAACCGACAAATTGTTAGTAAAAGCTGTAAAAATCATGAGAGGTTTTGAAAAGTAGCACGGAAAAAACTATACATGTTTGGTGGGATGGTTGAAGTTCAACTTGGACGATAACCTGCATAAACCGATGTTATTTTTACAGCACAACTTTTTGAAATAATGAATAATTGCTGTTTTTTGTTCTTTTCGAATGGAATTGTTTCTTCAGAGAATATCAAAAAATGGAAAAGAAAAATGTTATTGTATTCGAAGTGTACTATGATGATGTGATAATAAATATTCGATAAAACGTTTTGTGTCAACATGGCCACCATCAACTTTTTTTTAAAATAGGGACCTGCCTTTTTCATTACAGATATTGATAAAGCAATAAATTCACAATCAAAGGGTATATCACATTTGTAATTTTTTAGCGTTTCATTCGTATCTGTTACGCTATATAATATAGCAATGTTACCACATGATAAAAGAAAATGTTTTATTGGCATTTTGAAGCCTCGCTTGAAACAGGTTCGCGTATGAAACCTGAACGATGAATTCCTTTTCATATCCATGTTCACAATGACATTTCAAATAGCGAAACATTTGCCAAATGATTTATAAGTGCATAATTTTGATGAACCCGAGGTTCAATAACTGAAAATTTTTAAATGAAGCATGTTACTGAATTTAGTGCGTTTTATAAACCACTTTTCTGCCTTCTAGTTTCTCATTTTGGTTATCGGTCGTCTAAAAAATAAAAGCCACTTACGGAATTGCGATACCTCAAGATTTATCATTTATACTGTTCCAATATTTAGTCTGAATGGCATTCATGACTAATTCAATATAACCACTACTAAATCATTGGAAGTTATTCATTATTCCTTAGAACATATTGATGAATATTGCAAAAATCCACTGTGCAACACCTGAGCAATGATGCAAAACGTGAATAACAATGCAACAGTATGGAACGCCGTTTTACTTTTTATTGTTACAAATATTCATTCCTCAATTTATTCAACTAACAATTTATTTGTTTGAATTTAATTGACTCATGAATTTGTTCGACACATTAAAATCGATTGTTCGCAAAATTTGTTCTTTTTAAATGACACTTGATTGAATAAAAAAGAGTAATGAAGCTTTTATTGATTCCGAAAAAAAATATTGTTTCAGAGTACTGGAAAATGAAACGCCAATTTATTGTATATTATGCTGAGAAATAATCTATATACATATAGTTCAACTCAGCAATAAACCAACATTTTAATTCAACAATCAATGGAATGTATTATTCTAGTAAATTCAACAAACGTTTCAATTCCGCATATAATTTTGACCTTTCAATAAAATGTTAGTTATTTATATGACTGTTGAATTACAATGAAACTTTAAATTCACTTTCAAAAAGT
>WOGP01005593.1:0-12762 GCA_015342065.1 Leptinotarsa undecemlineata | reverse complement strand
AATTTATCTCTGTATGTTTGCGTGATATGTTTGCATATATTTTTGTAACTATCATCTTCCCTAGCACATTCTGAATAAAGAGAAACCATGCTATTCGGAAGTAAGACTGTTTGATTTACACCTCTTTCTATGACCCCGAAACTGCTTCAATGGAAACGCTAATTCAATATAATAATGGACTATACTATGAAATATATCATATGCCTGATTTGGGCAAGTAATACCATTAAGGTCTTCCCAGGACTCACTACCGAGTAGAAACTTAAAATTATTTACATTTTCCTCTGAGAAGACTCTTCCATAGTTAATAAAATTTTCAGGAAAGAAATTTCAGAAAAAATTTGAGTTTCAACTTAAGCAAGCTCTTACGTTTGAAAAAAACCGTCTTGTAGTGAAACAAATGATACATCTGGATTATAAATGGCACTGATGGTTCACATCCATGGAATTCAGACTAGTTTCGGTCGCCCAATTTCACTGAAATCGCTGAAATCATCTAGATATTTTAAAACATAATAATATTCATTTTCCGAATACTAGGTGCAGTAGTCTGTTGATTCCATCTGTTTAATCTTCCTCTGAGTGGTCGAAACACGTATCGAGGTGTTGAAATGACGGTTTGGTGTTTGGATAAAACTCCAGTTATATTGACTTCATCTGTATATTACAAAAACTAGAATAGCGAGTGCCAAATGTGCCATAACATAGAAAGAATCGCAATTTGATGACATGATCACAGAGATTATGTGTAAGTTTCAAGGTGGCGGAGTGTGAAATAGCATCGTCGGGGTGTTGAAAAAAACAAACATGACGGCGTGTCAAAAGTATAATATCATTAGTCAGATCGTGACGTGTTGCGTATTAGACGTAAGAGAACAGATCGTACTGAATTGAGAAAATGTAATGAAACTCATATTATTATCCATTTAGGTAACGAAAATTTACAAAAATGATGTTTGTTACAATGTTTGTTAGTTTGTTAGATTGTTACAATATTCGAATAATAATATTCATTTCTAACTGAAGGAACTTTGAAAGTGACACTTTGATCTGTGGTAGAGGTACTGGATATTTGAACATTTTTGACGATTGAATTTTAATGTCCACCTAGCGAAATTCACATTTATCCTAGAATATTGGATGTTGGGTCCCTGCTTCATCTTTGGGCTTCCAATCTTATCTTCGAGAACGTACTGCTAACATTTCATTCGATAACTTTGATTATTATCCTGTGAATACTCACAGGACAATAATCAAATGGATGATTTTATCTGATATCATCTCCATCTATGAGTAGTCGTTCTCGTATAATGTACACTTCTTCAATAAAGAGTATTAAATCTGTTTGTCATCTGAAGTGATTCATCAGCAAAACATCGCTTACCTTCCATCTGAAGCATTCAATGAGACATTTTGAACATACCACCATATCATTTTCACCAGTACAATTGAACCCGGTGACAACATGTTCATCTCACAGGAATTCAGATTAGGAAAATTTAATTTTCGTATATCTCTTGCATACTTGCTTCAACTATTATTCTTTCTATACAAATTTCGTAACACTCAGTCTTTATTGAAGTTCATACAGATTCAAAAATAGATATACTGAGTATTTTAGTTTAAATTTTGAATACAGGATCATTTGGAATTGTATTTTTCAGATGTTTGACTGACTTAACTTAAAAATAAAGAGCCCACACTGATCAAGATTAAGAGAAGTTGTGGAATTCAAGAGAAGAACAAAATATCAAGATATCAACAATGTGAAAACGCTACAAGAGAAACCATCCCTTTTATCATTTTCTTGATTATCAAAGAGTTAATTATTTTTTGGTTCAGATATCTGTTTCGTTCAAATATGATAAAAAACCATAAAATATAAATCATTATCAAGAAAAATGAACTTTTGTGCATTAGCGTCAGAACTTTCGTCCATTAGCAAGAAAAATGAGGAGTCTTAATTGTGCACTTGAGTGCACAATAACTGATTAGTAAATAATAATAAACGAATGATATATACTCACTGGAACGGATTCATCCTGAGTACTTTTCCATTTTTCAAATAATGTGTCGTGGCCTTTATATATTTTTCTTTCACTTTATCGATGATGTAATGTGGGAGAATATTCTGCATAAGATTCTCCTAAAAAAAATTAAGCAAAATTTCACAGATGAAATTTTAATTTTGAAAAAATAATATTAACAGTATTTTTTTAATTACATATACGCATTACTTAAAAACAAATTACTTAAAATGTGTTGATGGATGTAGCCATTACTATGTGGTAGGAGATCGTAATGGAGAGAGAAAAAATTTCTATGTTTTTTATCACTTTAACTTGTAACTAACGTTAATGCAGTTTCGTCCTATATGGACATTTTCAAACTTACACAATAAACTAACTCTTGTAATAACTACAGTTACGTTAGTTACAAATGAAAGTGGTAAAAACATAGACATTCTCATTTCTCTTTTCACTTAAAATGGGATTCAGGAATCCCAACTTAATTTTTTCTTCATTTCTTCTGCAACTAATTAAAAATAATCATTCCAATACCTAAATAATTAAACAACGATCTATAGTCGTCTTTACATAGAATTTCAAAGACATTTAAAAATATTTTGAAACACAAACCTCTCAATAAATGCTCAGAAAAGTCGTAATTATATTATATAGGTAATGAAAGTATTTTATAAATGAATCTGTATCAGAGCAGGGTCCCTCACGAAGTCTTCCTTAGATTTTTCTCTATGGATTTGTAGGATCTGAAGTATAAGTTATAGTTTATTAGAAGTCCATTCGTAGTAATACGAGGTCTAATCATTATTTTTATGTGAGAGGTTTCAAATGATATTAACTAGTAAATCTATCAGACCCGGTACGTTAGTATTTTATTCATCTGTTCGGATTGACTTGGTATGTATATTATTAGGATTTTTGTGAAAGAGAGGTTCGAAGTGTACTGAGGTGAATTTCAAAATGATGAGCAGCCACAGTCCGTGACATATTTCTCTTGGTGGAATCTGTTGGATGTAACGCTAAAAACTCCCTTAGTACAAAATAGATAATTGGCAACGTCGAAATGAAGTAGTAAGTTAGACATATTAATCAAAGGTTGTAAATAGTTGTATGATAAAATTATAAACCTAATGAGTCTCCTGTTATCGAAATATATGAAGAAGAGAGGGGAATTATTAGAATTACACACAAAACATAAGGTTCATAAGGTTATGGACCCAGTATTGCGGATGCACGAAGAATAAAAGGAATAAAAAAACCCATGGTTTTAAGAGATTAGGAAAGAAGCATGGTGCAAGGAGGAAAATCATATGATGTTGAGGTATTATCCAATGACAACTACCTGATTTGGAAATTGAGAATGGAAATGATACTGGGGAAAACGGGGTAAAGGATTGTGTGGAGAAGGAAACTGATACAACTAGAATGAGTGAATAAGAGAAGAAAGGTTTTATGAAAGATGGTAACAAAACTGAATCCTCAATTGTCCAGTGCGTTTCAGATGCACATTTGGAAACCTTGAGAGATAAAACTACTGCTTTTCAGATGTGGAAAGTCCTTGAGGACAAGTTGCAGCAGAAAGCTTTGCCAGGGCAACTGTATGTAAAGAGAAAATGAAATAAATCAAAAGAAGGTGAATCATTAAAAAATTTCCTAATCAGTTTTGAGGAGACAATAAAAACAACTGAAAGGAGCAGGAGTAAAGGTTGATCAAAAAGACGTAATATGTAATCTATTGATGGCACTTCCCAAATCATACGAGACCATGGTAACTGTAATGAAAAATCATCCATGTGATGAACTTATATATGAGAATATTGAGAATAAACTATTAGGTGAGGGAGAGAAAAAGCAACTGGGAAGAAGGAACCCTGAAACAATTATAAACCAGGCAGCTTTCAATATGGACAGGGGATGTTACAGATGTGGAAAACAGGGACATTTCAAGCGGGAATGTAGAGCTAGAGGATCATTCCAAAATAGAGGTTACCAAGGAAACCGAGGTTTTCAGAGTTATCAGGGATACCAAAATGCTTCTGGAAGAGGCATAAGCAGAGATCATTTTTCAAAAGGAAATAATAGAGGAGGAAGAGGTCAAGGAAGAAATATTAGAGGAAGCAGAAGTTACTATTCGGAACAGCAGCAGCAACCATCTAACAATGTGGCCGTTGAAATATTATATGATGAGTCAAGAAATATTTCTTTTCTTGGTGAAACAAATGAGGTATCGTATACAGCTTGTAAACAAAATTGTATCAATGAAAAAAGAAATGAAAATTTCTATGTTTTAACCACTTTTAATTGTAACTAAAGTTACTGCAGTTTCGTCCTATATGAACATTTTCAAACTTACACAATACACTCTTATTGTGTCTTATTGTTTGAAATATTATTTTGTTTGTGAACATTTGTAGAAGAACCACATTGAAATAAAGTATATTGAAACGTCTTCACAAGAAGCAGATATATTCACGAAAGGTTCGCCATATGGGGTGTTCTCAAAGTTCTGTCACAGTAAAGGACTTAGGGATTTTAGCGAAAGGAGGTGTTGGATGTAACGCTAAAAACTCCCTAAGTACAAAATAGATAGTTGGCAACGTCGAAATGAAGTAGTAAGTTAGACATGTTAATGAGATGTTGTAAATAGTTCTATAATAAAATCATGAACCTAATAAGTTGTCCTATTATTTAAATATATTACACACAAAACATAGAAGAATCAAATGTGCCAAGTCATTTGAACACTTCCTGTGAAATTATCTGTAGAAGAGAGATACATTTCCAACTTTTTGTCGATGTTCTAGACTATTAAGGTTGCAAGAGACGTTCGCGTCTCCAATCAGGCGGATGGCTCCTTTCTGGATGGAATTCAGTAGCTTCAGGGTATGGTTAGTGGCGAAGTTCCGTACATGAGAACAATACTCCAAAGAAGGTCTGATTTGAAATTTATGAAGCACGAATGGATATTCAGGTTACTACACACAATGATTCAAGAATATGGTTTCATAAGCCAAAAATGAAATGAACTTACCACTTGTTGTTTTTCATGCTTGAGTTGATGGGTAGACATTATGTAATCTCGCCTATCCAAAAAACTGTGCCTGACCACAATTTCGTTCATGTTCCTGTAATATATCCCCAATACATTCATGAATGATAGGAAAATGATATCTGACATCAACTGAAATAACAATATTGATATTCAAAATAATATCTAAAATATATCGAAATCAATATAAGTGGATCAGTGTTACAGATATGGAAAAGAATTTGAATAAACCACACTTCTTATAAACGGTTCACATATTTCCGATAATGAAGAAAAAAATATGAATAAACGTGAAGATATCAAAAATATGAATTCTATCTCTACATATATCATCTTCAGGAAAGAACTTCAAAACCACTGTATGATTTCTGTTAATGAGGTTATAGTCAATTTTGAGGAGTCCAGGAAGTAAGATAAAACTTTTGGGTATTACGTAAAGCTTTCGCAAATGTTTATTTTTTTCTTCAGGTATGAGTCGGTGTGTCCATCTATCATATTGACCATTGTCCCATTTCTGTTGCCAGCTATTTATCTAATTGTCCTTCGCAATTCTTTTGGAAATGCCTGCATACCGCAACTTCTTCTCGATGATTTGGAGCTCTATTGGTGGAATTCCAGCAGTAATCATGTGTCTTCTGCAGATATAGTTCTATTTGCATTAAATGTTTGAATTGTTAGTTCATTTTGTATGAGTTTTTGGACTAGTTTTCTGTTTTGAGTTACTGTGTGATATGATGGTGAACTGTACAAAATCAGAGAGTGGAACAATCTAGATAAAATATTTTTCTAAAAAGGTTTATCACCCCCCAACATTGGGCATCAGATTTGCTAACGCAGAAACTGTTCTCTCCGCCTTGAGGATACTTTGGGATATGTGTTGGGTAGAGGTAAACTTTTTGTCAAGTCATACCCTAGGTACTTAACAGCCTTGTTCAGTATTATCTTCATGCCTTGCAGCTCAGTATTGATTGGTCTCAGCTTTCTCCTTTTGGGGAGCAGTACTAGTTCAGTATTTTTCGAGTTGAACTATGGAGTCTACTTTCAAACTAATCTGCTACCAGTAACAGTCTTCTCTTTTCAATGTTGACTGAAAGTTCTTTCCTTTTTTACTATAACGATCATAGCCACATCATCAGGAAAGCCTACCAATGTGACAATTTTGGACATTTACTTATTCTTTCATTCATTTATTATTTATTACACAAATAGGGATACAAACAGAATAAATCCAAAAATTATCCTCATTTTACATATGAAAGTGAGTAAACAAAATATAAATGCTAAGTACATTACCTTATATAGTAATGCATAATAATAAAAAATTAAAAAAACAGTATAAGTATAAAGAACCGATAACTGATTATCAATAAAAATATATTTCACATACTTGTTAAATCTAAGGAAAGGTGAATTGGTTTTTCTAAATGGGTTTGCAAAAAGATCATGGTTTCGCAAGTCTCTGCAAGGTGTATTCAACGAAATTTTTGTTATCAACGTAGGACAATCGACACGTTTATTGAATAATTTGTAGAATAATATCTGACATTTTTCTTCTATCTGTAAGAGACAACAAAGAATACTTTTTGAAAACTGGAGAGAAATTTCCATTGATTATAAAAATGTCACTTTTACGTACCAATTGTTTGACAAATTTATTTTCAATTCTCTGTTGGTAAATCAAATATTGTGGAACATATGCAAAGTTCAAAGGACTATATATATATATATAAGAGTAATATAGATTGAGAAGTGTTTTTGCTATTCTGAAATGTCTTGTATTTCTTATAATGTAACCCAATAAATTATCACACATATTAACGGTCTTCTCAATGTGGGATTTGAAAATCATTTTGAAACCCATTATCACTCCCAAATCACGTACGTAATCAACTGTTTTGATTGGGTGATTTCCTATTTGATTTCGAAAATCAATAGGATTTCTATTTCTGGTGAAAGTTATGTTGTGACATTTATGGATATTTAAGTATAGGCTACTATTGGCACAGATTTCTGCAAATGCTTCAAGATCATTTTGCGATCTCTCAGAGTGCTCGATTTCTTCAATGGTTCGATGAATCTTAAGGTCATCGGCATATAACAAAAAGTTGTTGAACTACTTCAACAATATTGTTGATATAAATTATAAAAATTAATGGTCCCAAGTGATACCCCTGTGGTCCACCTGATGTAACCACAAAAGGTTCTGATTGGTAACCGTTAACATACACAACTTGATTCCTTCCTGTAATGTATGACGATATCCACACCAGAAGACGCTGATCTATCCCGATCTCCGCGAGTCTTTCAATGATCAAGTTGTGTCATATTTTATCGAAAGCCTTGCTGAAATTCATATAGATCATATCCATTAGCATCTGATCATCCATACTCTCTAACACATAATTTGTAAATTTGATTAGATTAGTATCAATGAATCTACAAGGGAAAAAACCATGTTGTTGCACTATTTTTTTATTTCTAACAAAAACAACTAGTATAGAATATTCCATTAGGTAAGCCAAAAACTGATTCCTGAGACACACCGCTGTTTTGTCCCTTCCTTTGTGCTAGGTAGGACGTGATTATGGTAATTATACCCTCATTGATTCGCCTATCTCTCAGTGACTTCACTATATTCTATTAAAGGCATGTTCCACATCGGAAATAATTAACATACATAGTTTTTGACTAGCGGTACTTCTGCATTACCATATTGACCGTGTCTACACTTTGTATTTCTTCTCGCAATCCAAATTGTTGATCGGACAGTTCTCCGGTATGCATTAGTTCTCTACTGAGAGCTGTGTGTGGAAGTTGCTCAAAAAGTTAACCTTTGGAATCGAGTAAGCATATTGGTTTATATGACGAAGGATTATCGTTAGCCGATCGGTGCGACATGTGTGCTATTTTCACCTTATCGATCGCCTGGTTAGACGGTGGTTCGAGCCGCAGGTTGAACGATAGATTTTCACTTGTTATCGTATGACCCGTATTAGAAATCACTAGTGGATAGATGAAACGTCGTTAGTCCTTAGCACAAACTTAGCTTTCTTTCATTCACTCGGAAAGTTTTCTCGCTTCGTCAACCATTTGTAGATAAATGAAGTTTTTTCTCAACACCAAACCGTTATTTCAACACCTCGATACGTGTTTTGATCACCAAGTGCTCAGTTTGATCTTCCTATTGAATATGATCACTTGGTGATCAAAACACGTGTCGAAGTATTGAAATAACGGTTTGGTGTTGGGAATAAATTCCAGTAATATTCATTACTACACCAAAGATTCCAAACAGGGCATAACAAATGAATGAAGTGTTATTTGATTTTCGTAGAGGCACTGCTTCTATTATTTCTGGTTTTATATTTGCTGGCTTAGAGGTTTTCAATTCGATGGAGGCATTTATCAGTTTTTTCTTTGTGAAATTGAGTTCTGGAAGAAATCTCAGCATTCGCTTCTTCGCTATTCTGTACATATATCTGTACATAAGAAGATGGAATACTGAAAGGCCAATAACTTTCTTTCCCAAAAATTTGTCACTTTCAAAAATATAACCCTCTCAAATTAAACAAGATTCCTTTCGTCTGGAATTTAATCAAATAGGTGAATGAATGTTATTACGATGTCATCGATGACATGAGTAGATCAAACTTATTCCGTGACTTAAAAATCGAGGGTTGGCTGTCTTTGTTCATCTTTAACTGCCTGAACCACTGTGCATGTTGTTTTTAACTAGTGCATTGGCTTGGGATGTGGGGGTTGAGCAAATCACCCATGGGATACCTGCTTCTACGTTGCCCCGCTGGATTCAGGAATGACAGAATCACTAGTGGTTCTGTTATACCCTAACAGAATGGCATTCCAATGATGACTTAATCCTAAGGCCTATCAGCTGTCTCTACGGAACCTTCGGCATACCGGGCCGAAGGTTCCCTCTCGTCGTAGCATCGCCTTGTCACGGTAATGTTGGGCTCTGCCGTCTTTAACCTTCTTTCCCTAGCTTCACGTGGGACTTTTATGGACAGAGTAAACTTGAAAATTCTTTTTGGGTATCAAGAGAAGGCGGATGTCGAACTTACGACTCGAACTGACCTCCCTGTAAATTTAGATCAGGAGCGAGTCTACAGAGGAGATGGATATCAAGTTTATGACACCAACTGATCTTTCTGTAAATTTATTTCAGGAGCATATTTACAGAGGAGATGGATGTCGAACTCACGACTCCAACTGACCTCTCTGTAAATTTAAATCAGTACTGAATCTACAGAGGAGATGAATGTCGAGTTTACAACTTCAACTGACCTCCCTGTGAATTATTTCAGGAGCAAGAGCTTCTCAATTCCCTAACTCCTGATCCAATAACTGAACCTGAAAATAAAGATTGGTGGATCAGTCAGAAAACGACTGAGTTTTCTCCACAAGAGCGAGGTACCTTATAAAACCGCCTTGCACTGAATTCTTGAACGATGTACGCAGAATATGTCTCAGTTGGAGAAACAAAGACTCCCGTGAGCAGATTAGCAAACGTTTGCGATGACTCACCAAAATCAGAGGCAAAAAAGCTCTGCCTGGTCAAATCTAAGACATCTTCAGGTGTGTGTGATGTGCAAAAACTCATACGGGAAGGTTGTCAAAGGTATCAAGGTGGGAATCTTGCACCTTGACTATCCGACTACTTCAATAACGATGAGTCTGCAGAGCCTATACTTTGTGTCTGCCCCGTTGGGGACCGAATCAGGTTTTTAGAGTTCGGCAGAGCCGTACTCTTACCATCTGACTTGAAAGACCACTATCCATACAAACAAATAGGCTTCATTGAGAAGCTGGGTTTATTTGTTCGAGTGTAAATAGGTGTCAGCCACAATAAACCCTTTCGGTTTGCGGTGGAGGAGCGAATATATGCAATCACTTTAGACCTAACCTAACCTAATCTTACTTGAAAATCGTAATTTATAAATACATTGTATGTTTTTTCTTATACTGTTATCGAAATTGGAACTGAATAGCCTTAGAGCAAGTATCTCATGGCGAAACAACGATATATACCAGTGAAGATGACAGTGTTCCATGTAGGTAAAATTTTTACCTTTCACTTCGTATAGAAATGATATCTGATTCAATTCTTTAACGAATGATTGGAATATAAACAGAGTAGAGAAAAGTGTTTTTTGTATAATTCAATGTTCATATAAAAGTATTTGTTTCAAAGGAAATTTCTTTCGTGTAATTCAATGTTTATATGAAAGTAGCTGTCTCAGGAAGGTTTTTTTTTCCAATTTGTGTCTGAAAGTTACATCTTTGCATGATCTACACATCCATGTATAGAGTTACTTATTCTCAAATTGATTACTTCCTTCCTTCCTTTGGAAGATTCCCACATTTTTCTGTATCAAAATTGGATACTGGAAAGCCAAAAATTTTTTTCCTAAAATCTGTCCCCTATCTATTTCTTCTCATAGTTTTTTCATGGAACCTCTTCTTAATTTTTTGATGGCATTTCTTCGTATTCGTACTTTGGCTCCCAATAAAATTGATTTTCGATGGGCGGTAACCTTCTGAAGTTTTTCGTGGCACTGAAGTCACCGGTATCTAAGTAGTGCAGTATCATTGTTCTATCAGTAATTTGGTTTCCTCAAAGTGAAACTTTTTTTGTTGGAATCACTTCATCACAAAATCAAATAAATTTTTCATTTGATCACAACCTACCAGCCCGGATATGTTTCTTTCCAATCGAGACTCCGGCGTGAAAGGCTGAATCAAGGCCATTGTTGAAGTTTAGAGATTTGATAATTCGAATATCCCAAAAAATATACAAATTTTTCACACTCACCTTCCTCCATAATACATCATCACTAGTATATGTCACCAGTGTTGAAGTTATGATGTCAACAATAGATACTGAAAATCCCAGTACAGATGCCACTGTCAGATTCTGAATGCCAAATAACAGATAACAAGATAAAACTAGATGAGCTGAGTAGGCTGATTTGTATCGATTGTTTCCACTATAATAGTATGGTATAAAATAGTTTCCAAAAAATATCACTATGAATGCACAAATTGAGAGATAATGAAGTTTGTGATATTTTTCTTGAATCTTATCCACCACACATAAACCAATAATGGAGGATAGTAGCGTTATAGAGTACAAAATAATATCTACAGAAACGTTTTGTACCCTTTCCTGAAAAAAAAAATTAAATGAATGAAATAGATGTAGACTGAACGATTATAGAAATAATTTGAATGAACTTTCCAAAAAAACCGAATATATCATAATAATAATAACAATGATATATGGTTCTATATTCCAGAAAAGATAATTGAAACTTTCTGTTTTTTACCACGTTAATATAAAAATGGTTACGTTAAAATATTCAAGTGACGTATTTCTGAGACAAATTTAAGAAGAAAACATCTATACGAACTTGTGTCTGAAAATGCTTCGTTTCGGAGATACGGGGTCTTGAAATTGAATTTTTTGTACTTTTTGAAAATAACTCTTGCAAAAAAAAATATTTGCACGAAATTCGGTACTCTGGGTTTTTTTGACGTGGGATATTATAATTTGATATTAGTTTTCATGTTACATCTAGAGGGTGCTGCGTACGCTGTCACGATTTATTTCAAATTGCCTAACATTTTTGACAGTGAACTATTGGTTCTTTACATGAAAAACCTTATTCACATACCCTTTCCAAGTAAAAAAGGTACACTTCCTGAACAACGCTGGAGGTGATCGTTTTCGAGATATTTACAATATAATTAGGACAACCAGCTTGACAGAGTGATCTGGATGGAGTCTGCGGACTTCGAAGGGAAAATATCGATATTTAATCTGTTTTTCTCTTCTTTTCTAACAATATTCGTCTCACCAGGAGCTGAAAAACTCCACGACAAATATCGTTTTGCTCTGGTGGTCAGGCTTATCAGGTATGAGCCTGAGGGTGGGGAACGAAACGTTCCAATAATTTCGGCACTTGTTATTCCCCACAACGGATTCAATATCCCCCGGAGCGTAGGGCAACATCAGTGTCTCGTCAATACCGTAAGAGTGCCGTAGATGGTAATATAGCACTCTCAGAGCCGCGTTATATCGATGGATATAGGCCGAGACCGCATATGCTGAGCATGCTGATAGCAAGTGCATTAGGGTCTCGGGGTCTCGGCAGGCCCTGCACTTTGTGTCAGGAACCTCTATACCCATCACGCGATTGCGAAAAACTGAGGTGTTGAAGACACCATCCTGGCAACTCATGATGAACCCTCAGTTTCCGACTTCAGACCACTAGACCTGGGAAAAGCGAAGGTCAGGCTCTTCGATAAACCAAGATCTTCGATATTATTGAAGAAGACCTCATGTATTGGCTTATTCTTGTGTTTCCGCAGAAGTGAGGTGATCTCTGCGGCTTTCATTTGAGCTTTCTGCTGAACAAGTTCCAATTCGGTGACAGAGTTATAGTCACCTCGTTCAGTGTCGAAAACTATATCGAGTTCATCAGCTGCTCGGGCAGCTGCCCTGAAGAAAAATGCTCCAATTCCTGATCTCTCATGGTCACGGACCATGCAGAGAAGGTGATCCGAACTCCTGATGACTTTACAGGCTGTATCCAATATCATTCTGTCATGTAGACACTCCAAACTCAAAAGGCCACGTCCTCTCTGTTGTCGGGAGAAGTACAACCGTGG
>WOGP01005592.1:0-13022 GCA_015342065.1 Leptinotarsa undecemlineata | reverse complement strand
CAGTTAAACGGCTCCTGCTGTGACGTCACAACACTACTAACTTGTTGGGCTCACACCGATGGAACATTCATTCCTTGAAGGATCTTTGAAGTGTACAGATGTATGTTTGTACATAGACAAGCACATGATGAAACCCTGTACCGTGCTTTCTCTCTCTCTCTCTCTCTCTCTCTCTCTCTCTCTCACACACACACACACACCAACCCTGTACCAATCCAAATGTAATTACGTCATTGAATCACACACACACACAAAATATCATATGAAAAAAAAAAATTTAACGATCCATACACCAGACACTTCAAAGTCACATCGCCTTGACTTCACTAAACAACAACAAAAAAAGCAATTAATACGTCATAGTGGTGGAGGGAGGCCCAGAACCGGCTGTAATTTGCTACTATAAACCTCTGTATCTGTGTTGATTGAACTTCCACAAAAATTTTGCTTCTGTTCTGGTGAAAATGCTGTTTTTCACCAAATTCAGTGCCGTGGATGGAATCATTTCGGCTCTATCACGAAGTGTTTTATTGATACCTCAAATGATTGGAACGTCGTGAGAATTCAAGTCAAATTTGGTACTTTTCCCCTTTTATTTGACTGATTTTGAAATTTTTTTTTATACTAGAGAAGCGAAAATCAAATGAAGCGAAAAGTACCTCCTACAATAATATTCAGGCATACGAAATATAGTTTCATCATCCCAGATGATAACATTGACATTGTCCTCCGAATCTGATCTGTTCCAATTATTTATCATACACTATTCAATATAGATATCTTAGTAGTATTCATTCATCGTGAACGACTCATAATCACTCTCTCAAAATGAGACATCAAAAATTGATATAATGATATTTGTTAAAAAAAGCCGCATTGATGCAAATCAATAACAGTATCCATGATAATGGTTACATCATTCTCAGAATTGTGCATGTATTCTTGACATTGTATAATTCATTCAGTGAATCTTTGAAAAATTAAATCACTCTCGTCATTCAAAAGTGAACTCAAAATTCAATTTCGTAGTAAAAAGTGATCCAAACATAAACAATTTTGATTCATTTTACTATTGTTCTGAAATTGCCCTTTATATTTTTGTAATGTTTTTTTTAAATGTGGTTGAGTGGAAGGATAGTGGTTTGCTAAATTCCGCTACGTAAAATTAAGATGAATCATTATTATTATTATTATTTGTTATTTTCATTATCATCTATCGTGAATTATCATGGGCGAGTTTTTATTTTGCTAACATAACGCAGGTTTGATAATTTTAGAATATAGACATGGAAGAATTATACTTTTCAAATAACTGACTGACTTTCAAATCTGATGAACATATTGAATATTGAAATGGTTAATTTTTCCCCAAATCATAGGAAACTTATCTCAGGAATGACATGTGATTCCAAAATACATATTTTTCACAGCTGTAAATATTTGTCCATTGAAGTTGGAATGTTAATTTTGTGATTTGAAACCATGAAAGAATTGTTTTCCAAAACGTCGACAACCAAAGAAAGCTGAGTAAAGAAATTTCATTTTTCCATTTGGAATTTTCAATTCGTATACAAAATTTATGGATACGACAGGATATTGACTAATTGGACTTTTCAGTGGTTTATATAACGCACTGAATTTTCGGGTTGAACTTTCCAGTTTGCCTTTCTTTACACTTCATTTGTTATTCAGATTATGTATTGAACAGTTAGACCGTGACGATATTTGAGTATCGAGTGTTTTGGATTCAAACATAGAAAATGATAAAACCCAAATTATTTTACGTTGTATTGAAGTTTTCCATTATTTTCCAATCAGTGATGAAGTCTGTTCTCAAAGTACCCTCGAGTATTCCAAAAGCTTTTGCCTGAAGCTCTCTATACGCAGCTGTGATTCTTCTTATCAAATTGTAGTAGTCAAATAAATTTTGATACAATACAGGTTCGTCGTTGGCCGCCAATGATGTATCGCGACAAATTTTACTTGTTTCAATTTGAGATTCGACTTATTGAAATCCTTATCACTCAGATTGAAACTAGTAGGTGCTTTTGACAATATTCTTTGGATTCAATATGATACGATGAACTATAAAGAATTTGCTTCATTTATAGAATTCGGTGAGTTGATATTTTATTGGTCACTTGTAGCTGGTTGAAGATTACAAAATCTTCAATTCAAAATGCCTGGAGGATACAATTCATGTATATTAATTCAATGATAGCTCGGTAAGATACGTGAAAAAAACTCAGCGCTCTTCATGAGGTATATATAAACTGGCAGAACATTCAGGAATCAGGAACATCATATGAGCTATGTAAATAAAAAAACAAGTTCCACATATTCAAATCATCTTTCAGAAAAAAATCATATCGTTAATGAAGAGTTTGAAATTTTACACATAGGAAATATAGGATATAGAAATATGAAACAATCTCCAAATATGCAAACTTTGCACAGACTGCATGCTGAGTATTTTACCTTATTATAGTGAAAGAATCAAAGTTGCAATGTCAACGTATAAATCTTCTCATATAATGAGGTAGGTCAAGATCTTGAACAGACAGAATCGAGAAATTCATTCAGTATCTATTGATCATCAGAAGTGGTTCCAGGTATGCAGCACATCTCCTTTCCTTCGATCCTGCTGGATGGCAGCATAATGTAAGGTTTTGGTGATTTATTGTATTTTTGATTAACATTTTAGTATAAGCTCATTCCTGAATTGATCTTCGATCTTCGAAATTGATGGATTATGAGTTTTCTCTATCTCATATATGTTTTCATAAAAGAAAATGTAATCGTCTTCGCTTTCTTTGTCTTATTTTTTTTTAGTACAGTTGTCCATTAATGTATGTGTGGTTCAGCCTAACACCACTAGTGATACATTGTCGTGTTTGAACAATGTTGTGTTGCTCACAAATAGTTTGTTTTCGAGCTCTAAGTTCATTAAATATATTGTTGTTTAGCTTCACAGGAACTTTTATACAATGTACAATTCGCAATTTACAGTATCTATTAAAACTTATGGAATCTATGTTCATTAGACTCTTGATTGATATTATTATTATTGCCTGGATATTGATATGTTTGTATTGTCATCTAAATATCTCGATGAAGCTGTACCTATGATAACTACTCTGTTATTTTCACTATTTTGTACACTGTGGTATGCATATCGTTATCATTACTTATGTTTATCATTATTGTATCGGGGAATAAAATAAAAAATCAATGATTTCATAATTTCCCTAGAATAAAATTCGGATTCTAGACATGCAACTTGATAAATTCTGGAATAAGCCATTCAATACTTTTATTTGCAAAAACAGTTCGATATAAAAAATACTGGTGTAATAATATTTTTAGTTTTATCGGGGTATAAACTTGAAGAAAATATCGCCTAGCGGCAAATGTCCAGATGATAATAAAAACTTCGGTAGAAATTTGGACACGTAAACCACAATCCTACTGATAGCCACGCTCTGAATAATACACGAACATTTGTTACGTTTGTTGTTTTTCAATTCCGTCTTCTGGATAATAAAATTATCCAGAAGACGAGATCATATGATCAGATGAGATCATAAAAAAGATCCCCAGTTATATTGACAGTCAGAATTGATGATTCACTTTCAGTACCTCATTTTGGAATATTGCTTTATTTAGAATAGAAGTATGTCAAATATCAAACATGATAAATCTTGCAATGGTACTTGATTGTTTGATGTTTTCCGTTTCAGTAATTGTGGTATCACTCAACTGGAAATGGCACATTCGAATTCAGAATCGTGTTATCCATATATTATTCCCACGGGTGTCCTTATTTTCTCTTTCAGTTCCTCATTTTCGGATATATTTTCCTGAATGATTTGCTTTCTCTACATGAACTTTGCTGTACAGTCTTTCTATTTCGACACTGATTGGTTGATCCTATTCTTAGTTCGAGTGCTTCCATCAGTAACTTGATTAAATATCTCGAATTCTTCATGGGAGAGAAAATTCTATCCAACAATTTGTGGTTGCAGATATATCTGAAACCATTCAGTTCAAAAATTGATATCTGGAAAACGGCACCAGAAAAAGGAAAACCCAGGCTCCATAGTGAAGGAACTTATCAAAGTTGTATGTTTTCTGCAGTAGTAGCTTTTGCAATACAAAATTTGTAAACTTCGAATACTTACTGTTCGCTGCCATTCGATTATTCACTCGATGTCAAGAATGACACTTTCATTTTCAAACCAAGTTATATTCTCAAACACCAGAACTGCAACACCCTTCTCGACGCGCGTTTTAACATCCTGAATTTGAAGTGATCTCTATTGAAGCCTAACAGGGGACATTCCCACATTTACTTTCAGAAACAGATCAATTATTTCGATTAAAATTTTTTAAGGGAAGTTCACGCAGATTCAAGCATTTCATTATTTAGAAGAATGTATGGAAATATATGAAATAAAATTGATTCCGTCAGCATAAAAACTGTGAAGTCGATGAAGTTGTCGAAGGCCGTTCTTGCCTAGTCCTGAAGGTTCTACCAATGGGAAAGTTATCGAAGTGATTTAAAAGATATTACTCAGTTGGCAAGACTAGGGAGTATTTGGGTGCGGCAGAAATTCGACGGTATTTTTTTTACGATGATTTGTGACGTGCCGACGGGTGTTGTCGTGAAGCAAATTCGAACCTCCTCTCTTGACCAGTTCCAGCTGCTACTGATGAAATTTTCGGTACATTTTGCCGATTTCCCCACAATATGAATTTGCAGTGATAGTTTGGTCCGGTAGCAGAAAGGTTTAGTGTTTTCGCCTTTGTGAAGTGCTTGGATGGCTTATCGGTATCCAGAAAGTCTCCTGTTGTCGTAGAAGATTCACTTCCTGTCACACGTAACGATCCGATTCAAAGAAGGATCGTTTCGGTTGCGCAAAAGCAAAGAAGAATATACTTCGAGACGTGATAATTTCTGTCGATCGTTCAAACCGCATGGACGTTGACGCCGAGTTTTTCCTTCATCACATGTACCGTTTGTGATTGGTCATGGTCAGAATTCACCAGCGTCTTCAAATTATCGTTTTGGATTACTGTAAGTCTATCCATTCAGGCCTCATCTTTGAGGTTAAAATCTCCGTTGCAGGAGACATAACTCACTGGGGAGAAAAGGTCATCAGACTCCGTAGCGCCTACCCCTACCTGACTAGGGAGTTGTTTGAAAAGTTATTCACCCGTTAACAAAAGATATGAGGGACACAGTCGACTTTCGCGGCCTTCAACAATTAAAAAAAAATTCTATGACTTTTGTCTGTTTCTTCAATTCTACTTCAAGTTTTTTGAGTTTCTTGTTCAAACAAACTTTTTTCTTGATGGATTTCGATTCAACGATAAGGATTATTTGCCTCTGAAAATCACCTCATTGTTTTGTCTACTTGAGCTGAGATGTTATTCCTTCATAATTGTATACGGTTAGATATGAATAGAAACCAGAGTGGGTAAGTAAGAAATTAGCCTACATCATCTCCTGAAGACGCCAACTTTGTTGATGAAATGCGCGCTAAGAAAAGTATTGTAGTTCTGGTGTTGAGAAACAAATTTTGTTTACTTGTTTTCCATTCATTCTCCACAAGAGATTTCAGATCTACTTCTCATTGATATCTCCAATCTTCAATTGTTGACTTTGAATACAATCTGAGGAAGTGTACAGTATTTTTCGAATACTTTAATCCAAAAATCAAAATATATTTTTTGCTCAACTGAATACATTGAATGTTTTTAATAGGGTTTTCTCCTAACATGATCAACACACAAGTCATCATAGTTTCTGTGATGCCGAAATGAGATTCATTCACAAAACTCGAGAGAGCTGCCACCTCTTCAAAGCAAACGAGGCTTCAGTTCACGCGAAATATAACGATATTACTCCAAATCCCATTCAATGGACTGTTAATTTACACATCATTAACCCGATTCACGCCAAAATGAAAAAATAAAATGAATATATATTTACGGAAGTACTCCCTCCTGCATAAATCCTTCAGAATTCTAATTTGAATAGGTGTGAGGACATAAATCCTCTGCAGCGAGTGAAAAGATTTGACGTGTCGCAGGTATCCCATTCAAAATAACTCTAATAGGGGATTTCCAGACGATTAATCCGAATATGTGATAATGGCGGAAAAAATGCTGAATATAAATTGCGAGGAAATCGACTAAATAAATCATAATTTGAATGAAACGATCATACTCAACATTCAATAACGTGTTTGTGAATTGAAACGTTTCGGATTCAAATTATGTATGGGAGATCCGATCTGGCTGGTCTGTTTGTATAATTGATTCCTGTGGAAGGTAAAATTGGATTTTGGAATCTTCTAATCGAAATCGAAGTTATTATGATTTTTTGGCAAGCCATATGTCGCATACAAGCGTGAATCCATTCACCTCTTCAATAATTAGCTTTTGGAAATATATTTATGGTACAGCTCAAAAGAGTTGTGTGAGGAAAATAACAGGTAAGCGTTGAGAACAAATTATGTAGCGTGACAAGGAGTAATATAAAAAGTCAAGTCGACTTCGAATAGGAACTGACTCCAAACTGTAAAATAATGTTTTATGTATACAGGAAATCCAACCAATAGAAAGAAATCAAAAGTAGTTACGAAACATATTAGAAAAGATCTGGAATCCTGTAATACTGGAATACCACTTCTAGAGCAAGAAAGCGTGACCCTGGAAAATGAAGGAAATAATACACTATTTTTCAAAGTAAACATTTTTCATGAATTCAAGGCGCTGGAATATATAGGGTGACCCATTGGGGTGGGGAAGTACAGTATAATGATTATAATGATGAAAGTTTTCAGATAAAAATTATATGTTTAACTCTGTTGCTTATTTTCAAAATATTTTGGAATAAACAGGGTGTTCTTTTGAAGTGCAACAATACAAATTATCAGTTTTTTTAGAACTCCCCAGAAAATTTTTTCACCGTTGAACTATGCAAAATGTTCCACATGAGGAGGTATTTCCTTTTCACGAATACTTTGCGACGTTGTCAAGTTATTGCTGAAAGTAAGAAAATCTTTGGAAAAACAGACCACCACAAATGTCATCATAAAAAATGTATGAATGAAATTCAAGCAGAATTATTTGAGATATGCAACTCCAAGAGTGGGTGGAACTATTGGTATAGACTATAAGTTGCAAGTCTCTTACAGAAGATTTCATATAGAGGCATTAACTCCGAATATCAAAAACTTGATTTTTCAGATGAAGCACCCAGTATGTTATGTTACCATTTTTTAAGACTATTTCATCCGTACAAAGTTTCGATTTATCAAAATTGCCCTTCTATATACGTATCTATAGTCCGGCTAGGATTTTGAAACTTCGTTACTATTACTGGAAGTCAACATAATTGCAACGTCAAACTCAAAACTGAAAATCGACTTGAAGCATCGCTTTTCAATCATTCTATCTGCCAGTCATGTGGGTTCAAAGCATAGCGACTACAGAATATTTTCTCTGAAAGAAAGTGTTACAAATCGCACGTTTAAACGTAAAACCTCGTTTATCCTTGGCTCGCACAAGTTCCGACTTCGGAGGACTTGTCTGTTCATACGGGGACGACTGCTGATGAATGAAAAAACATTTTTCTCATTTTTAAATTCATGAAAGGAATTAATAGAAACGTTAACAAAAAAATTATTAGAAAGTTGCTCAAAGTGACCACCGGCTACTTCGGTGGAGAAATTAATTTCAAATGCTTTAAACTCATCATAAAGCAATAGATACAAAATTGTATGATAGTAGTTTTTATTTTATGATGAAACTCATTGATCATTGATGGTCAAATTCATAGCCTACTTCTATAACAGTTCCATTGCGCATGGCGCACACGAGAACCACCACTTGCCTTACTGAGATGCATATAACGCATTTATTTGCGCACCATGATCCAGTTTACTAGCAAACGGTTAGTATTATTTTAACACTGTAGATATAATTGACTCAGCGTTTTGAACGGAACATAGCCTATAGAAAACTATCAGTTCTTTAATTTTGAAAATATTAAAGGCTTTAACATCACGCAGTTTTTGGGTCTCGCTGGATTTTTTTGAATTTCTGATATGATATAGTCCATATAATTCTCAATCAATGTTACCATTGCGAAAACCCAAAACATGAAGAGTTTTGCCGCTAGGAGTCGTTAAAATCACCCCTTTCTCAGAATAGACTATTCATTTACCGGGAATGCCATTTTTACCTGTTTCATTGTAGATTATGTTGCATATGGTTATGGTCTTTTATAAAAAAAATCTTCACCTTCCCTCTTCCCCTCACCAACTATTATGAAACGCAAAAAAATGATATCTGGATTACTTTGAAATGCATCGTCGGTGGTTTGAATATGCTTGAATTTGGGAAATAGCTTTTTTTCATATGATTATCCCTCCCTCCCCCACCCCGAGGATTACAAAACTAAAAAAAGGGGCGATTTGAGTGTGTACGTCAAAATAAAAGAACATAAGGTACAAATGAGTATATCTTAATTTTATAGATGCACAAATTAAATTTGCAGTTGTAAAAATTATTTAATTTTCACCAAATATCCACTCCTTCAAACTACCTGAAAGACTTGGACGTAAATAAAACCCATCTTGTTTAGTCGATCAAAAAGCATGACATATCTTGACCTTGTACAAAAGTCGATATTTCATTATGATAGTTTTCGAAATATTTCCAACCTAGTAAAATTAACTTTTTTCACTGAATCAATCATATTTTTTTTATTCAATTTGAAAGGGTTATATTTTCAGGAGTGACTCATTTCTTGATAAAGTTTTTGGCTTCCTACTACGCATATTTGGAATACAAACTGAGTACAAAAAAGTGTTTTGTGACAATTCACTGTTCATTTGAAAGTACTTGTTTCGAAAGAATTTTTCTTTTGAGTAATTTAATATTAATATAAAAATAGATATTTCAGGAAGGCTTTTTTTTAGATTTGGGTTCAAAAGTTACTTCTTTGTATGATCTACACGTCTATGTATACAGTTACTTCTTTTAAAATCGAATACTTGCTTTCTTTCTTTGGAAGATTCCCACTTTATTCTGTATTAAGATGGAGTAGTAGAAAGGCAAGAACTTCCTTTCCCAATGTTTTTTTTATGTTTTGTACCACTTTCATTTGTAATTGAAGGTGTTGTAGTTTCATCCTATAACGATATTTTCATGCATTAAAACTTCTTCCTTATAGGACGAAACTGCAGTAACTTCACTTGCAAATAAAAGTGATAAAAACCATCCAAATTTTCATTTCTCATTTTTCATGATAATCTTCTAACACGTAGTAACAGCTACATTCATCAATTCATTTAATCATATTTTTTTGAATAGTTGTAGGTGTATACATGTATAGCAATTTTCATTGAATTGATGGAGAAATTTTGATTTTTTTTAAAATTACTTTCAGTTTTTGCTCCTAACCTAGTATTCCATCTTCATTTCAAACATCTGTAGGATTCTAAATGTATCAAACCAAATAGAACCATACCTGTTCAAATTGAGCGCATCTTTTCTACACTACAATGACATCAAAATCTTGACATTTCGCAACCCCTACAATATATGGATCCTGAGCTTTTTGACAATTCTGATAGTAACGACAGAAAATAGTGACGAAAATTTATATGAATATAAGTGCTCTGTTCATTGTTTGTGAACTCATTTAGTAGATCAAGAGATTTTTCCACTTTTAAATTGAAATTGAGTTGATAAAATATTATTTCTGAATAGTATAAAAATTCATGTTTACGTAAAATGATTGATCGTAATCTAACATATATTTGGCAAAATACCGGTCATTTTTCAATTACGAATGTTACCTGGAATTTGGGAAAATAAAATACAAGATTTTTCGGTATTTTTGCGAATTCTGATTTAACTTCTTGGCTATTTACTTGAAAATATGCTGAGATGGCAAATTAAAATCAGTTCGGACATAAATGGTAATGAATAATTAATTTCATCACTCTGTCTAATGGTTGAAACCATGTGAGAATGCAGCAAGCGGAGTTTGTTTTATAATGCGTAGTGATTAATCAATGCAAATTCTCATACATCATCAATATTTTTTTCTGATTGAAGATTATAATATTAAAAACTAACAGCTTTCTCTACCCTTTCATCTTTCATGTACCTCCCTTCAATTTTGATTTTTCCGACAACTAAATGCTGATCACATAATCCAAAACTATCTTCAGGCATTCATCGTGAAAGGACGAATGCATGCAGAGGTTGCCGGCATTAGTTCATTCAAGGAACTCTACAAAACCCGGCTTCACACTTAGCAGATTTCCTTAGCTCCATTGAGATTACTCAGCCGAGATTACTGCAATATAAAGGGCTTCAAAAATCATTAATGTCACTTGCATAACTCATACAGAGGATAATTTGAGAGAAGGAATTTGAAATTTTTAACTGCCTGCAAGACGGATTCGCAGTAACGTATTTTGCAAGAACAGAAACCACTATTATAATTTGTAATAGCAATAGAGGTTGAATTATTTCTGAAATAATTTTTAGATGTTACGAATATTGTGACTCGTGATATTTGTCTTGAAATATTCATAACATAGAAACAGTTTGCAAGTTATTCGGTGAAAAAAATTCACTCTCACGATACGAGTTGTTTTTTAGGCCCGGGGCGACGCGACGTAAGAATATAAACGAGTACAATAATAACACCTAACCGACAAATTTCATTTGGCAGTTTAGAATAATAGCACCAATTTATCTGAGCAAAATATATAGTGAATCATAATTAGGATAATGTTCTATAGTTATCTAATATTTTTCATTCATAGAGGTTTGTGGAAAAAATTATTTTACAATTGATAAAGATTATTAATAAATATTAATCAATAAGAGGTATATTCAAATGAAAATAACAAATTTTAGAGAAGCCCAATCAATGAAGAATAATGATTATGAGTCTATTCCATAGTTTTCCAAAATTATTCATTTACTGAAGTTGGTACTGAAATTTATTTCACAAAAATAAAAGGACCCAAAAATGAATAACAGGTAATAACAGGTATACATGTTAACCCAAATGTTTGAATACGTTGTATTGTTGAGTCCAAATACTCATAGAATTTGTCTTTTGATTATACAGATACAATATTCTATACAAAATTGTGTTATAGGTTTTTATTTGGCAATCAACTGACTTTCATAAGAATCCAACACACAAGGAATTGAATTTAATGAAATTAAATCAACGAAAAACAAAGTAAATATTCTTCTTTCGCAACAATAGGGCACAATAAAATGAAAATCATCAATTTCAGTGAAGCAAGATGATTGAAAACAGATGATAAGGAGTCTATTCTATGATCTACTGAAGTTGTAAACATAAACATGTAAATAAACCTGAAGATTATCAATAGGTATCAATAAATGTGAGGTATAATGAAATAAATATCACCAAATTTAGGGAGGCAAAATATATGAAAAATGATAAGTAGGGGTCTAATCCATAGTTGGTAGAAACATTCAACAAGTGAAAATACCTAAATAATAATAATATGTATAGGTAAGTATATGTACAATGAAATAAAAATTAACAATTTTAGTGAAGCAACACGAATGAAAAACAAAAATTACGTGTCTATTTCATAATTCTTCAATATTTTTAATTTACTAAAATTTACTACAAGTGAAAGTGCTCTAACTGTGCCAACAGATATAGATTCAAATGAAATAAAAATGAACTTGATGGATGTAGCCGTTAAATGGAAGATCATAATGAAAAATGAGAAATAAAACTTTTTATGTTTTATGTATATTGGTAACTAATGTAATTGTTTGAAAATGTTCTTATAGGACGATAAGGTAGTTATATAATATTATGATAATAATAATATGAATTTATTCAATTTTCGGTACGAAGATCAGTCAATAATAATTTGAACAATCTGAACCAATTCAGGAAACCGACAAAGGACACCCTGTGCGTGAATATTACTGTCTTATTCACATTACAAATCAGAACAGTGAGACTAAAATGGATTTCATAATTCAAGTTATGAAAATGTGCCATTATTCGCCCTGATTTCACAATATTATTGATGGAAAGAATTTTGGCAAATAAATGTCCCACTATACTAGTTCCCATTTTGGTAGGTAGTATCAACAGTGTTCTTACGAAATATGAATAACTTTAAGGCTTGGGCGTTCTTTCGTCGTGTATGGTTATTGAATAATTATAGATATAATATCAAAAAAAAGTGGAGTGTAGTGACATTAGACATTGAATGGTATATTTGACTCGTAAACATATACACATTTTTGCAGCATTTAAGGAACACTCGAATAATGTATGCAGTTAAAGGAGCTTAAGAAGAAATATGGAGAAATATAAGGAATATGAACATCATCCCATTTTCTCTGGGTAAGTATAGTAAGGCAAATGATGGAATTTCATGCATTCGAGGGATCAATTATTCGATGTATCTAAATTCCATCTGTTTCTGTAATGAAACATTTGACATCTTTTTTTAATGAAATAGTTGTCGGTGCAAGTCTGGTTCTCAGAGGAGAATAATATAGAGCCGGTTTAAAAGATGAATATATGTTCTCATAACTATTGTTTTGGAATTTGCACAAATATCTATTTTAAAGTTATATTATTATAAATACGAGATTGAAAAAGGCTTCATAAAAAAAGCTTACCTGAGAATATTCGATATCCAGTGGTGATTTGCCAACATATCCTGTGTTCCTGCCGTTTCTGTTCTTCAAAAACCTCCATAAGAATCTCACAAGGTATTTACGAACTTTTTATTTGGAAGATTTGTTGAATATTTTCCATATTAAATAAATCACAGAGCTACTATTTGTAAAACATCGAATGTCCATATCACGGAAAGTAAAAAATAGACAGAAAAGTGTTTCATTGCGCGATTTGAATATCCACGGAACTATTAAAGACAATTTGGTTTAGCATAAGTTCACATTCATGTTGTTAG
>WOGP01005591.1:0-13023 GCA_015342065.1 Leptinotarsa undecemlineata | reverse complement strand
TAAATTCGGCACTTCTCATTCCCCACAACGGATTCAATATCCCCCGGAGCGTAGGGCAACACCGGTGTCTCGTCAATACCGTAAGAGTGCCGTAGATGGTAATATAGCACTCTTAGGGCCGCGTTATGTCGATGGATATAGGTCGAGACCGCATTTATTATTATTATTATTATTATTATAATCTTACTTTTCAAATTGAAACATTTCTGTTAAATCTGTTGAAATCTGTTTTTTTGGTAACCAGCTGTTGTCCCATATGAACAACTCTCAAAAGTCGAAACTTACGAGGTCTTACCTTTTAACGTGTGACTCCTAGCACGTATGTAGTATGTACAATGTAGTGTTACAAAATTGGACCCTATACAATGGAATTTTATTATTAAATTTACAGATTTGAAGCTTTATGACTCCTATTTAATTATATGCGAGCGCTTTCGACAGCTGTCATCATCAAGGCTCTACAGTCTTGTATTGTAATAACTATGATAACAACGTTTTTGGTGAATATAATAATGATGGAACTCAAGCTTCGTAAATATATGTTATACTCCATTCGATCATTTACTAGAAGAATAAATCCTTCTAAAATCAATTAAATTTTTTTTTCAGGTAACAGCAAAAAATAGGTTTATTAGTATCCTACGCAGAAAATTGGCCGAAAATAATATGTCTTGGAGTCAGTCAAGTATAAAGTGATTGTAATCGTACAGTCTTCACTAGATATTAATTTCCACCATGTATTCGTTGAAGCAGAGGATATTGATGTGTTAGTGGTATCGATGGCTTCAGCAAAGGATAATGTCGTTTTAAATATGCTTAATACCTAGTTTATCCGACAAAACCATGAATTTCATCAATTCGGACTTCCATTGCCTAATATAATACATATAGCTGAAAATAACAACTATATCAAGAAAAAAATCCAGAAATGGAATTACAATAAAATAAAAATCAAACAAGAAATTGAAAATGGAACAATTAAAATGAACTGAAAATTGAAAGATTTGCAGTTACTTCACGACGTTTCGATTGTTTGTATCCACAATCGTCTTTGGGTGATGACTGACATTGTTTTCATTTCACTGATTTCATTTTCAAATCTCGAATTATATCTGAATTGAAACAAAACCCAAAACATGGTATTCACCCTAGGAAATATGGAAAATTATTCAAATTCGCAAAGTAATGTGAAATTTCTGAGAATTCATTTTGACAGTAAGGTAAAATGGGATCATCACATAAATGAACTATCAAAAAAACTCATGAGAAATCTATTTTACTAAGAAACCTCTCCAGACAAGTTTCAAAAGCAACTAATACTTGTATGAATCCATTATTCTTTATTTTATTGTCGCCTGGGGTCAGAATGGACTGAGAATATTTTAACTATATAACTATATTTTAATCAACAAAAAACATACCAACTTTTCTTGATCCGCTAACTCATTTAGAGAACATATGGATCGCTGATGACTTCATTTTACACCCTACTGATGCAAATAAGCTAAAAGAAATAATTCATTCTTTTAAAAATAAAAAGGCCGCGGGAATAGACGAAATTTCAATTATCAGTTTTGCTAACCTTCCTGATACCACATTAAATGCTTTAGCGTTCGTTACAAACTCATCCTGCTTAAAAAAATCAATAGTAATCCCATTGCACAAAGGTGGTCATCTCAGTGATCCTTCAAACTTCCGCCCTATAAGTATCATTCCCACTCTAGGCAAGCTAATCGAGAAACTGGTTAAATTCAGATTGACAATTTTTTTAAATAATAAGGGTGTCATAAGCAACAACCAGTTCGGCTTTCAATCAAAAAAGAATACCCATGATGCTACCTTTTCTTTGTTATATGACTTTTATGGAAATAATAATGAAAAAGAGTCATCAGCAGCAGTGTTCTGTGACTTTGCTGAAGCCTTTGACTGGAATACTGCTAAAAAATTGTATCACTATGGCATCCGAGGAATTAATCACAAGTGGTTCGAAAATTATCTCACAGGAAGAAGTCAGATTGTGAAAACCTCATCATCCTCATCAGAAGTCGAAATAAAAAATGGCGTATCACAAGGTTCAATACTATTCAAACTATCGACTCATTCCCATGAAATCTGGAAAGTAATTTTTTGATAAAATCCCAACGTGGAAAGTGATATATGACGCTTGTCTCAAAAGAATCTGAATTTAGTTGATACCCGATGATATATTAATGATACCCGATGATATATTAATGAATAACTCAAAAGCCAAAGCACAAAGCACGACATTTACATTTTATAATTTGACACACGTCTTATAGAGGAGTAAAAATAATTAACTGTTGTACCTGTTTTGAAGGTACGCACTTTCAACTAAAATCTGTTTTTTGAAAAATTATATCTTTCACCTTCCTTACCGGTTTTATAGACTCCTTCTCTAATAACAAAACAACATACAGGGCCGTCGCCATGGGAGGGGTTGGGGGGAGCCTCCCCTCCTGCTTTTTCGACTTCGAAAAAAGTTGGAAAATTTTGGGCCGTGACGATAAAAAAAAATAACAGTAAAAAAATGAATGAAAAACAAAAATGAGAGGAAAAAAGGGAGAGGTAATAAAAAGGGGAAGAACCGGAAGAAGATTTGGATTTCCCAAGATGTTTAACTTGGAGATCCAATACCTAGAAATTCTCAGTTGTTTGAAAACTTCAAAAAAGTTTAATTTCTCCCAAGTAAGAGAACAGTGCTGAACATTCCATTTGAAGTGAAGTCCAAATTTGAAGTGACTATTTTACAAAATTCCCATCTTTTCGCTGTTTTTTCCACTTGGAAGAGTTGGTAAATTTCGGGCCGTGAAGATAGAAAAAATACCAGTAGAAAACAATAAGCACAATATTATTAAAGTGTTGTTTCCTTTCATTTGTATTGAATATTCCTATACATGGTGGATATGGTGGGAGCACAAGGTCTTTGGCCCAAAATAGAATAATTCTTATTATTATTTTTATAATTACATAAATATATTTATGTTTGTGCATACCCTAATAGGCATAAACATTCAGCCAATCTTTGGATAGCTAAGTAGAAAAAAACGCTATTATAGTAGTAACTAATCCCTTGGCTTTCATTTTTTCGAAAGTTGGGAAATTTTGCTGGTGGGGTTGGGAAAATTTGGATTCCCTCCTCCTCCTGGTATTTGTTTTCACTACGTCCCTGACAACATGTGATTGATTGCCTTCTATGCATTGTAAAAATAATTCCTACATTTTTGTTTGAGAAGGAATCAGGATGATTTCATAGTGATTCTTTTCTTTAGACTTGACGAATTGCATTTGTAATTATTTCCTGTCGGTTTCGACATGGATCCACCTGCATTTTCATAATCAATACCGTCTTGTATATTATCATAATTTTTTATCCGATTCTCTTGTAATTGAAAAGTCAAGGGTATCTATGATTACATGGTAATCAACTTGATATATCATTAAAAACTACATCCCTTCTCAAAATTAGTTTTGGTAAAAAATGACCTGTGTTTCCCTTAGATCCGCCCTTATTGTTATGGTTGCTGCGTTTTTAATGGAAGATAGACTGGCCCTTTGTTATCTCCAGTAATAATCAAGCTATAAAATTACTCGGGGCATTAGTTTCATGTTTTCATCCATTTGTATGCATTCACAGTTAGATTGGATATATAGTTTGATTAACAAAGTGTTTTTCCGGATGAATTGTCTTGACAGTCTACATGTAGCGTATGTTCACTTCGTATGTTTTCAATAATATCCCAGAATTCATTGAGGGTATTTTCCAGGAAATCATAATTTGCTTTTTTCTTCTCTGTCTATGTCTATACAGTTTTCTGATTGACTTGGTCGTTACTTGATGAGGATCCATAAAACTACACAAATCCTTCGATGTGCAGAATCTTTTTCCCAGCGTACCTCCAGATGATAATATTACTTCAGTTATAGAATTATCAGATAAAAATCAAATATTCAAACATCCTACTCAATGGCCAACTAGATTCAAATAAATCCCTGAACCTGTTTCCTTAGAAACAGATGTTATCCTAGTCTTTGTAGACATATCATTATTGATGAAGAATTGATACAATATGCCCTAGGTAACTATATCCTTGTTCATCTTTCACTACGTGAACCACTGTGCATGCTGTTTTTAGCCAGTGAATTGGCTTGGGATGTGGTGGTTGAGGAGAGCTTCTCAACTTACCAACTCCTGATCCAATAACTGATCCTAAAAAAAATATTTGGTGGTGCAGCCAGGAAACGACCGAATCGTCTCCTCAAGAGTGGGGTATCTTGCCTCGCCTTGCACCGAATTCTTGAGTGGAGTACGCAAAATCGGTCTCAGGTGAAAGAACAAACCCCCCATGAGCAGGTTAGCAAACGTTTGCCTCAAGTGATGATTCACCAAAACCAGTGCGGAAAAAGCCCTGTACGATTGAATCTAAGGCATCGTCAGGTGTAGCTGACGTGCAAAAACCTTCATATGGGAAGGTTGTCGTGGGTATCAAGGTGGGATCTTGCAACTTGACTATCCGACTACCTCATTAACAAAGCATATACTTTGTGACTGCCCCGCTGGGGACTGAATCAGATTTTAAGATTTTGGCAGAGCAGTACTCTTACCATCTGACCTGAAAGACCACTCACCATACAAACTAATCGGCTTCGTTAAGAAGCTGGGTTTATTTGGTTGAGTGTGAATAGGTGTGAGCCACAATAAACTCTTGCGAGGTGCGGTGGACCTAAACTAACATAACTGTGACTTAGTATCTACCTGAAGTAGGTAGTTTTCATTGGTGATTACGTGGGGTATATAAAAGTAAGAGTAAATAATTGATTTTCAGTATGTCATCCACTACGAAAAAGTTACTATGACACCGAAACATGGGATACTTTTGAAAATAAAGTTTCTGAAGATTAAATTGTTTAAGTATATTATGAAAATATGCCAAGCAGTGCCGTCACACGATATTTAATGATCATCTATTAATTAATCGGTAAATACAGTATATTTTATATTTCATATTCCACAACTGGGATATCTTGGTGTTTAATTAAAATATTTCAGGATGTGAAACAATAATCAAAGCCGTATCTATGTTGAAGATGAAATTTGTAATAACGAAACAACTATTTGCAGACAATGGACCACATTAAACTGTCAAACGATAGTGATACCGAGTGCAGAATATCAATAAAACAAGTGATTTCGGCGAATGAACGCCAAATTCAACTGTTTTTGTTTTTCAATTGTAGAAGAAAAGGATGTCGGCATAAAAATAAGTCGTTTATCACGTTAGGTATTGATAACTTGTGGAAAAATATCTTTGAATATTTCAGGATGTCAATCTACCCCAGAACAAATCAATCTTGGTGTCCCCCAAGGTTCTATATTGGGACCGTTCATTTTCTTATACTACATAAACAACACACCAAATCGTATTAGTTCTGATAATATTATAAGAGGATAGCTTTATTCTTTGACGAATAAATTCAAACCTTGGTGCCTTGAGAATTCAATATCTAATTGTTAATTACGGTAAAACTATCTGTCTGGGTGGAAACATCGAGATTTTTCGAAGCACAAAGACGTTTTTAGGAGTTTATACCTCTATTCTGACATGAGCTTGAATACTCATATACGAGTATATCAATCATTTATCGAAAAAAAATGAACAGGAGCTATTCTTCAATTGAAAAGTATTTTATCCACAAAACAAGGCTTTTAAAAAATTCATACCATGAAAAAAATTATTCATTTAATACACAATCTCCAACAAAATGAAACAAGCAAAAATAATTTCGCGTCCCTCATAAGAACTCTGCCTTTTTCAAACCACAACTTGGCGAATTTTGCATCAAAACTTGGGCCTGCACAGAGTTACCTACAGTTCAACAAAAAATTTTATAAACACGGTTCAGGTTTACGAATGGGCTCACTCCTTAGTCCACTTTCAGCAGACATATTTATGAATAGCTTGGAGACCAATATAGTAAATTTCGATCTAGGGAAAAATCATATTCATTTTTGGTACAGATATGTAGACGATATTCTCACCTGTTTCAGAGGTACTACACGATAGCTGAACCAATTTATGACATTTATGAATAACCTCAATAGCAACATTCAGTTCACACTTGAAAAAGAGAAAGAGAAACAGATAAATTTCTTAGACCTCACTATTACACACAATCAGAATAAATTTGAGTTCAATGTTTTCAGAAAACCTAGTTATACAGACTTTACCATCCCAAGCGATTCTTGCATACAGACAGTCATACATTAGTAGTCTACAATTCAATGTTACACAGAGCATTCTCAATGCGTTTGTCTTTTAACAATGTAGCTAGGCAAATTAATATAGTTACACAGATATGTCATAATAATGGTCTCAACGCAGATGCTATCTAGAAGTTAGTCAGAAAACAAAGCTGTAAATTCACTTACAGATTAACATACACTCAGGTCAATAAACCAGAAATCAAGAAATGGGTAACTCTAACATATTTTGGAAAAAGATCAGAGATAATTGCGGGTTTCTTTATAAAAAACAATGTGGAAGTGACATTCAGACCACATGCTAGGTTATCTGATTTCCTTCTCAATGCTTAAGATAAGGTGGACAAGCTGAAGAAGAAAACCTAGCTATCCAGACATTACCAACCCAAGCGATTCTTTCCATCCAGACAGTCATAAATTAGCAGCCTAACATTCAATGTTGCACAGAGCATTCTCAGTACCTTTGTCTGCTAATAATCTAGCTAGGGAAATTGATATAATTACACAGATAGAATAATGGTTTCAACGCAGATGCTATCCAGAAGTTAGTCAGATAACAAAGCCGTTAATTCACTTACAAAATAATATACTTTCAGGTCAAACAACCAGAAATCAAGAAATAGCTAACTCTAACATAGTTTGGAAAAAGAACAGAGATAATTGCGAGTTTATTCAGAAAAAGCAATGTGAAAATGGCATTCAGACTACATGCCAAGTTACCTGTTTTCCTTTTCAATGCTGATGATAAGGTAGACAAGTTGGACAAATCTGGAGTTTATAAGCTTAAGTGTCCGGAGTGTTATAGTGTGTATGTGGGACAATGTGGTCGAAATGTACAAAAACGGTATGCTGAACATGAAAGGTCCTTCAGGCTAGAAAAAAATAATTCGACGTTTTCAAACCATTCTTTGGCATGCAACCACAAGTTTCCAAATCTAAACGAAACGGAAATTTTGCACTATGCAAGGAAGGCTTAGAAACTTAATTTCATGTAGCATGAACACAAGCATAAACATTGCGGGTGCAACCTATTAAATGACCAAATCGATTAATATATGGATACTATACATATAAGGGCTAATGAAATGAACCATTGTTAGTTAGTTAGCTACAAATCCGCGTAAAATACGGCGAAACCCTATCCCTACCATTCACTCCCAAAGCCGGAGTCCCCCAAGGTTCTATCCTTGAACCCACCCTATTCTTAATTTATATGCACGACACTCTCTCCACCTCAACAATTCTGCAATATACAGACGATACAATCCTATAAACATCATCAACCAGCACCCGCATTCTACAAACAAAAACCCAAACAATGATTGGCCACTTTGAGTAATGATGCAACAAGTGGTGAACCAAAATATATCCCTTTAAAACACAAACAATCCTATTTAGACACCCAAACACCACTACCCGTCCTAAACTTAACACTAACGACTTGAACCTTAGACTGTTGGGAGAGAACCTCCACCTCCAAAACTCGGTGTCCTACTTGGGGATTACCTTCACAAGTACTTTCAACTAGGAGACCGACCTCGGAGAAACTCCTAAAAGCTCTGAGAGGCAGATGCAACAGTAAGACTCTCTTACACTCATACAAAACCTTCATAAGAATGGTCGTGGAGGCGCCAAAAGGATATTATGGAAAAGCTACCGTTCCCCCCAGCCAGACTCCTGGGGTTAATGGAATACCCTACGGAGCAGATCCAGAATATCCTTGAGGAATATCCATTAGCCTTCAGAAAGCTGGAAATCACAGCCTGGGAACGCCCCGAGAACTCAAATGGACTCAACTGGAGAGACAACTCGAGGAATCAGGACAAATAACGCAACACCAATATGGGTTCCGGAAGGGAAGGTCAACGGTACAAGCAGCGAAACGGATACGAGAGGAAGTAGCAAAGTGCAAGGATAACTGGATGGTTATGTTGACGACAGATGTCGAAAACTGCGACATGGAGCCTAATAATACAGGCACTGGCCAGGAAGGGTATACAGGGTATACATTGTTAACATAGTGAACGAATACCTAAAAAATAGGAAGATACAGAACGGAGACGGCACTGGAATAAAAATAAACGGAGGAGTTCCACAGAGATCTGTGCTTGACCCGATACTGTGGAACGTGCTATATGATGGAGTCCTCTCTCTGCCTCTAGACCATGGAGCAAGAGCAATGGCATACGCAGATGACCTAGTTATTCTTGTACAAGCAAACACGAGAGAAGGGATGGAAAGGGAAGCCAATGCGACAGTAAAAAAGGTGGAACTTAACACAAATCCACACTCCTATGAACACCGACCACAACCAAGAACCAGGGCAACCGAATCTACTATTCATTCTTATTATTTATAATCTATAATTTATAATTCATCTAATATTCAAGATAATACATACTAACACTGATATAGGATAAAATTGTGAACCCTGAAGAGGTATAAGCCTATAACAGGGTCCCCACAAATATTAAAAAAACATTGTAAATTACTAACTCTAATAATGAATGAACGTTATCAAGCAAAAACCATCGTTAGTTTGATGTAAAAGTTACTGCTGTAACGTTAGTTACAAATAAAAGTGGTAAAAAAACCATTATCAACCACTATCAATTATAAAGAAATGAATGACAGGGGACACGATAGAGAATAAATTTGGCAAAGAAAAAAAATTTTCACACTGGTAGCTCATGCTTAAATTTCTTTTGGAAAATTTTCCCACCAGTATTGGGCAAACCCATTGTCGAAATGCGACCTACCATTCCATGTTGACTTTCTAAATGCTCCAGTTCATACCGACAGAAGTCACGTGAAATTAACGGGGTACTATACATTCAGATCGCAATTCATAAAACAGTTACTCTCAATAGGAAAAAAATTATAATGATTGAGGCGCAAATATCATTTGATCGAGCCGCGTATATCTCAATAATGAGTATAATCTCGTACATTAAATGAACAATCATCTCCCAAACAAGCGGATGTACAGGGTGGATCAATGAAGCTTGTTGTAAAGGGAGTTATACAAAAATCGGGGGGAAAAGAAGATGGCATATGACTTTCAATTAGCAAAAAAGGAAACTCAACAAACATTTGTCACAGAATGAAAATCAACTTCTATCGATCTGGCAATAGGGGCAATATTCTGCACCTGTGACACTTTTGAAAATTCAATCAATTTCGTGGAACATGTAATGACAAATTTTGCAAATATTTTCTTCAAAGCGATAAAATTGAAGGTTAGGTCACCAAAATGGAGTTTTAGAGCGATTATTCTCTTCAAACCAATGACATGATGAAAAAGTTGAAGGGTAGACACCAATACAAAGTTTTACAACAATTATTTTCTTGAGACCGATATAATGATAAAAAATTGAAGACTAGACACCAAATCAAAGTTTTACAGCGATTATTTCATTCCTACCGATGATATTGAAGGTTAGGCCCCTAAAACAGAGTTTAACAGCGATTATTCGCTCCAAATCGGTGTAATGATGAAAAAAATGAAGGCTAGATACCAAAACAAAGTTTTACAGCGAGTTCAACAGCGCAGCGATTATTCTCTCCAAACCGATATATTGATGGAAAAAATGAAGGCTAGACACCAAAACAAAGTTTTACAGCGATTCTGTTTAAAATCTGTTTTTCCGTTAACCAGTTGTCGCACCCCTACGAAACGACAACCCTCAGAAATCGAAATTTGTGCGAGCTCAGGATTAACGAGGTCTTAGCTTTTTAACGTGTGATTCTTAACACGGATTATTTCCTTAAACTCATTAAATGATGAAAACATTGAAGGTTGGTTACGAAAACAGAGTTTTACAGCGATTTTTTCCTTCAAACCGATGAAATTGAAGACTAGCTCATCGAAACAGATATTGACAGCGATTATTTTCTTCAAATCGACAAAATTTAAAGTTAGGCCATCCAAACAGAGTATTACAGTAGCTATTCCTTTCAAACCGATGAAATTGAAGAATTAAGTCATCGAACTGAAAGTTAGGTTACCAAAACAGAGTTTTACAGCGATTATTTTAACCAAATCGATGAAATTGAACATTACGTTATCAAAACAGATATTGTCAGCGAATATTTTCTCCAAACCGACGAAATTGAAAGTTAGGCCACGAAAACCGAGTGTTATAGTGATCATTTTCTCAAAACCGATTGAATTGAAGATTAGGTCATCGAAACAGAGTTTTACAGTGATTATTTACTTCAAACCGACAAAATTTAAAGGTAGGCCATCAAAACGAGTATTACAGTAGATATTTTTTTCAAAACGATGAAATGAAGAATTAGGCCATCGAATTGAGAATTAGGTCATCAAAACAGAGTTTTACAGCGATTATCTTATTCAAATCGATGAAATTGAAGATTAGGTCATCGGAACAGATATTGTAAGCGATTATTTTCTTCAAACCGACGAAATTGAAAGTTAGGCCACAAAAACAGAGTATAACAGAGATTATTTTCTTAAAACCTATGAAATCTATGAAACGAGTTTTACTGCTATTATTTTCTTCAAACCGACGAAATTGAAAGTTAGGCCACCAAAACATAGTACCTATTACAGCAATTATTTTCTTCAAACCGATGAAACTGAAAGTTAAGCCACAAAAACAGAGTATTACATTAATTAATTTCTTAAAACTTATGAAATTGAAGATTGGGTCACCAAAACAGAGTTTTACAGCGATTATTTTCTTCAAACCGATGAAATTGAAGATGAGGTCATCGAAATAGATATTGACAGTGATTAATTTCTTCAAACCGACGAAATTGAAAGTTAGGCCAACAAAACATAGTACTTATTACTGCGATTTTTTTCTTCAAACGTATGAAATTGAAAGTTAGGCCACCAAAACAGAGTATTACACTGATTAATTTCTTAAAACCTATGAAATTGAAGATTGCTACACCAAAACAGAGTTTGACAGCGATTATTTTCTCCAAACTGATGAAATTGAAGATGAGGTCATCGAAACAGATATTGACAGCGACTATTTTCTTCAACTCGACGAAATTTAAAGTAAGTCCACCACAACAGAGTACCTATTACAGTAACTATTTTCTTCATATCGATGAAATTGAAGATTAGGTCATCGAAACAGATATTGACAGCGATTATTTTCTATAAATCGACGAAATTGAAAGTTAGTCAACCAAAACAAAGTATCTATTACAGCGATTATGTTCTTCAAACCGACGAAATTGAAAGTTCAGCCATCAAAACAAAGTTTAACGGCGATTATTTTCTTCAAACCTAAAAATCGAAAAATTGGCTACCAAAACGAAGTTTTACAGCTATTATTTTCTTCTAACCGATAAAATGATGAAAAAATCGAAGGCTAGACACCAACTGACAGACATGAAACTAGCATCTAGGTTGGATTATTTTTGAATCATACGTGGCCAGTTGAACCATTTCAATCACTGCCACTGTCCTAATCAAATTGGAACAATGGAATCTGATATTCAAATATGATTGTGACTTAATATTAAAACTTAAGGTTAATGCTTCTACAGAAATTCACGGTTTCAATTTTATAATATGATTATTACAGTGACTAGACCGTAACTCTACTGAGAAAACTCGAATGAAAGTATAAATCAAATAAAACACACTAGTACAGTGGTGAACAGATACAAAAGACAGAAATAAAAAACGAACTGCAATACTTCACAGATTCATATAACCTCACAAGTATAAGACAACAATCTTTCAATTCAAACCCCACCCTGAATACTAACAACTTATATTGTGCACAACCACTTGAAAATGATTTATTAATCCTCTGCTTGAAAATGTACCCTAAGAAGCATTGAAAAGTAGAATTAATGAATGAGATGTTACTAGATCTCTCTCCCATTCAACATTTGAGGGTTTGATATCACCCCGCAGAGAGAGTGTAAGTTGAAAGTAAGCTTTAAAAAGTGTCTCCCAAAATTAAAACTGATTAGTTCGATTTTTTCTAAAAGCTAACTACGGGAAATCCGCTTCATATTCATTGGTCCATCCTGTTTACTCAAACGTACACCACAATCTCTAAATTAGGCATCGTAAACCACCAAACTGCGACCCCGACTTTCGAAACGATTCGCTCTCGCATAAAAAATAGGATATTCGAGATTTATAACGTTGGATCTTTCCGAGCCGTTTCTAAAGCCCAGACTCCATTCTCACAGTTGATAGCTTTGTGCGGTTAACTGGACCAGGTGATTAACAGATGTCTGAATAATAATATGCCCGGGGGAACGCCGACCTTTCATTGGCCAGGTCGCGCAAAGGCCCGCCCAGCTAAGGGCACAGTCTGCCGCATAACACCATGTGTGGTATATGAGTTTAACATGGAGGAAAAACCCTTGGAGCCGAAGCGAAAATGCCGTACAGCGCCAGCCAGCACGGTTTTCATAAAATAGTAAACGGGCTTCCGCGAATATGTTGCCGAATGTAATAGGTCGTTTTTTGCAGCGGATCAGGAGAACTGAATGCAGTGGCGTCAACGGTTCAGAAGAGGGTAAATTGGATACATGATCCAACAAAAATACCCAAACTATATATAGACTTTCCCAGCCCAAAGAAATTTGATGAGTAGGGGAGAGTGGGGTAATGACAGTCAAGGGGTAATCGTGGTCGGTATAATATCTCGGTAACGACGGTAACGCAGATCGCTCTGATTGGTGCTGCCTGCTTGCAGCACGATCTCGAACTACTACTCGAACGCGCGCCATCTTGGCAG
>WOGP01005590.1:0-13024 GCA_015342065.1 Leptinotarsa undecemlineata | reverse complement strand
AATCAATAGATTCGGAAACTTTATAACCATAACATAGGTAATTATTTCTTTGCTTTGTAGTTCTCTTTCTATATAAAAGGAGCATAATAATTATTTTATACATCTTTCTGTTTTTTGAAGTACTGAATTAGGCATAATAAGAAAATGTAATCAGTTTTACAATTGACACCAGGTAGCGCCACCTACTATAACAGTTTTTACGTAATTACCTATGTGTTTGAATAAATAAAAATATTATTTTGGTACGCCTCTGCAGAGTTGGTAAGAGGATTATCCGTTGGTCACTTGAAGTGCGACGTTGCTAATGAATCACCTCCAATTGAAAATTGTTATAGTATAATTGTATGCATATCACCTCCACAGTCGCATCTGGGGGAAAGGTTTTTACCCCCTTTAAAAAGTGAGTCAGCTCATCTCCCGCATCTGATTCTAATTATATTTAAGGTTGACCATGTTTTGCGAGATAGGTCGAATCCATGTGATTTGCTGGATACGCAAGGCATGTTGTAGTAGGCTAGTGGAGCATTGGCCTCCCATTTTTTTCGCCAGCGGGCATTTATGTTAAAACCGGCAGCATGCAGAGCCTTTCCAGCGGCATGCCTGGAGTGGATTGGGTTTATTTCAAGAGCGAGAAGGGGCTATGTGGCTAAGCGTGGCGAGCCAGAAAGTGGGTGTTGGTTTGATCGCACCTGTAATGAGCCGCAGCCGCATTGTGTGGTTAAGCTGAACATCAAGCCAGGCCAGCGTCAGAGCTTTCAGGCCACATCGAACGCAGTATTCAGCTGATAAATATACGAAACTCAGGGCTGAAGATCCCAGCATGTAGGTTGATACTCTCCAAGTGGTGCCGCATAGTTTCTGGCGGATGTTATGACGCGTTTTAATCTTAGCTGCTGTTTTCGACAGATGTTCTTTAAAACACAACTTTCTGTCTAGCGTGAACCCTAGATATTCAGGTTGTTTATTGTGTCTCAGTAGCATGACTCCAAAATACATTTGCAGTTTTTTATTCGCTAATTTGTTGTTCAGTTGGAAACTAGAGACCTCTGTCTTAGCAGCACTTGGTTTCAGTCTCAATCTCAGTTATTGTAAAGTTAGTCGTTGTTGAATTGGTGATGCTCCTTGTACGATAATTTGTTTTTTTATTGACTGTTTATTTCTGATTTCCTCTACGAAAAATAATCTCGCCCAATAAAAATGCAATATTTTTTACTGTAATTTCGAAATGATTTCCTTAAGGGAAATCAACGTAATTAAGATGGCATTTCTTTAACGACGTTACAGAATAAGCAAACCATTCTCGTTTAACTGATTCTTTTATACGTTTCAAAGTATGCTTCGAGAATTTCACTAATCGAGTCGTCGTAATCGAACGGTTTGAAGATATCGGAAAAGCCTTCGTTTCTTACGGAAAATAAACAGTCATTCCATCAGTTTTATTATCCGGAAAAAATCTCATTAGGTTATCGTATTTTAATTTATTGCCGATTCGTTCTCGTATAAATATCAGAAGCGGATGCCCATTTGCTCATTTCCGAACGGAATTCTCCAAAATAAATTATGATTCACGACGATTTTGATAGCGGTTTCTAAAAGGTTCGGATTGGAATGGAAAAGTGAACAGAGTTCATTAGTAAATGAATGCAGGTGTTCAGTCGAAGGTTTTACGTCTTCAATATCATGTGTTTTTATAGCTCCATATCTCAATAAATATTTATTCTACTGATCGTGGTGGTAACTATATTCGTTGAAAGCAGCAATAATTTTACTTGAGAGCAAGCACAAAGAGGAATCGAAACAGAAACCATATAGAATCTGTCAATATCTAAAGTAACTATTCGATATTACAAAATTATCCCTACGTATACTTACCTCGGGGTGGAACAACACCACTCACAAGAGGTCACAGCAGTGAAGAACTCTCTCCGCGGCAAGTATCAGCACACACTTTGACAGATTTGGTCATCGGAACTGTCCGGGAAGAACAAATATGCTTGCCGTTCCAATCTTACTCTACTCGTTTAGAGTAGTGAAGTGGACTCGGGATGAGCTGTATCAACTCGACGTAAAGACCCGAAAAATTATGCATCTCTATAGGAGTTTGCATCCCAAATCGTTTATTTCACGGTTGTACTTCCCCCGACAACAGGGAGGCCGTGGACTTTTGAGTTTGGAGTATCTACATGAGAGAATGGTACTGGATATGGCCTGTTAAGTCGTCAGGAGTTCGGATCCCCTTCTCTGCATGATCCGTGACCATGAGAGAGCAGGAATTGGATCATTTTTCTTTACGGCAGCTGCCCGAGCAGCTGATGAACTCGGTATATTTTTCGACACTGAACAAGGTGACCACAACTCTGCCACCGTGTTCAAACCTGTTCAAAAAAAGCCCAGATAAAATCCACAGAAGTCACGTCACTTCTGCAGAAACACAAGGATATGCCAATGCTTCTATAATATTGGAGACCTTGGTTTATCAAATCGCCTGACGTTCGCTTTTCTCAGGTCGAGTGGGCTGAAGTTGGAAACTGAGGGGTTCATCATGGCTTGTCAAGATGCTGTCTTCAACACTTTAGTTTACCGCAGTCGCGTGTTGGGTATAGAGGTTCCTGATACAAGGTGCAGGGCCTGCCGCAGAACATCATGGTTAATTTATGGTGGTCAGCGGCTTGTGTGATTCATTATTTCTTTCTGATCATGACAACAGAGTCCTATTGTGAGAAAATCGACGAAATGTACCAAAATATGAATCAGCAGTAGACGGCACTGGAAGAGATCCAACCAGGCTCCATGACAATGCCCGTCCGCACGTTTAACAAATTACCGTTCGAAAATTAATCGAATTGAGATACGTAAATTCTTTCAAACATGTATTTCAGTGTCATGTGGTCTGAACACATGTTTGATAACTTTTTTCAGCTATGATTCGCAGTGGAAAGGAAAATATAAAACCTTTGTAGCATATATGTATATGCGAGATGATAGTCTCACGTCATTGTAATTATCTGACACCCAGACTATATTCCCACTTTTTGTTAAAATAAAGAATATAAATAATTTTAGTCTCTTCAAGAAAAAAGCTGAAAAATGGAGTTTGAATTGTCGAAGAAAAAATATATGAATCTGGCATTTAGAAGAATGAATATTGAACTCCTTCATTTTGAACAATTGTAAATCCTTCATGAACTCTGCAGCTCTGTATGTCACCTATATTTGAAATAACGCAGTCAAGAACTGTTGCGCTTGATATTTCAAAGGCTTTTGACCGTGTGTGCCATGAGGATTTGCTGGCCAAACTTCGACGCTGTGGCTTGTCTTGATCATTTTTGTGTGTGGCTCTCCAGCTTCCTGAATTTGTCTCTTTTTGATAAATACTTTCACGGGAGGTGTCAAAGTGACTTGGCACATTTCATACCACCAAGAGCGGTGCATATCAGAAATACGCGACGGCCGATGTTCACCTCAGCACACGTCTAACTCCACTGTTTAGGGAATATTTCTTTTGGAGAACTGCGTTTATGTGGAATACTCATAAACTTCTGAGAAAATGTTTCCAAATGAATTCAATCTCCAGCTATTCAAATCCAATATGAAACGCTACTTTCGCACAGTCACCGCTCCTAGAGCACCTCAAGGGTTTTCCTCTAGTGCTTGTGTTTTGTCAAAAAAATATGAATAGGTAACATTTTTACAAATTCTAGTCCACTTGGACAAATTTTATCTCAATATTACCAGTACGTTCTTATTTTAACTTTTCATACTGAATGAAAAAGTAAAAAAGTTTTTACTTTTATTAATAATTTTTCAATTTTCATTGGACTATTTCACTTCATTACATTTATTACTTCCTTCATATTGTTTCCTATTCACTACTCTTCATAGAGAAGCGACAGTTTTACTTGGAACTTGATGAAACTGTTTATTTACGTTCATCATCCAGCTTAATTCTGATTTAAATTATTAATCTTATGTAATAAGTAGGATATACGAAAATCTAGATAAGAATAAAGCATGTCTTGGAGTTTTTGTGGATCTAACAAAGGCCTTTGACACTTTGAGTCATGAGCTTTTGTTGGAAAAGTTGGAAAAAATAAGCACAAGAGGAGTTGCCTTTGATCTTTTCAGAGATAACTTGAGTAACAGAAAACAGAGAGTAAAAATTTGTGATGTATTTAGTGATGGAAAAAGAATAATTTGCGGTGTCCCACAGGGCACCGTACTTGCACCGGTACTTTTTAATATTTATATAAATCAGATCCTTAGCCTAAATACTGTTGGTTTCATAATATCGTTCGCTGATGATACTGTCATCATATATGAGGACAAAAACTGGTTGAATGTGGAAGATGCGACAGAAAGAGACCTGAAACAGGTAATAGAGGGGTTTGAAGAGAACTTGCTTACAGTAAATCTCAATTGTTTTACATCATATGAGAAGTACTTGCCCCCATATGAAATAATAAAAATTAATAACCAAGATGTTAAACTAGTACGGTCAGTAAATTATCTAGGTATTTTTATAGATTCCGTATTGAGATGGGGTATACGCATCGAAAAGTTGAAAAATAAACTCCGAGGACTAATGTTCAAGTTTTATAAATAACGAAAAATACTTTCTGTTACACAGATCAGGATCCTCTATTATGCACTAGTGGAATCTTTGCTGCAATATGGAATACTTGGTTGGGGTGGAGCAAACAAAACAATTGCCGAAACCCTTGAAAATGTGCAAAAACGAATCTTGAAGATAATGTATCACGAATCATTTCGATTTTCTTTTGATTTATTATATATCGCGTTACAAATTCTTGACATCAGACAGTTGTTTTCCAAAACGGCAATATTTTTTATCCTTCCGTAAACAGTATTCAAGTAAATTAAGTTATCCATTCAACACAAGGGCCTTAATATCAGCCGTTTTTGCCATAACCAGAGCAAATAAAGCAGTAGGTCAAAAATGTTTTACATATTTAGGAACAAAATGGTACAACATCATGGCAAATTCTCTTAAAGCGATCCGTAACCAATACAGTGTGAAGAGGGAACTCAAAAAATGGTTACTTTCAGAAAATAGACATATTTTCCATAAACTGATTGATACTCTTAAATGATTCATCCCATTTTTTACAATGAAATTTTTTTCCCTTTGCTATAGATAGTTAATGTTTAATGTCTATGTTTTCCAAGTAGATTAGGAATTGAGGAAACATTACTATATTTATTCGTTTTTCTTTTCTTTGTGTTTTTGTTATTATTAGGAATATTGCTACATATTGAAAAATTCGCAAAATGATACTGGAATATGAGCAGTGTGTATCTTTTTAGGTAGTATTTATTATTCATTGTTGCGTATATGTATGATTAAATATACCCATGGACAGGAAAAATATATTTCTGTTTTTTTTTTAAATATAATACTTTTCATATTCTATAATCACGTAAAAATTGTTCTTTTGTAATTAAATATTATTATTATCATTATTATTATTAATCGTTGGTGAATAATCATTATCATCATCACTCCAAAAACCATGTTCCCCTAAGCAAGCCAAGAATGACATTCTTCTGCATTCTTCCGGCCAATTTTCTGCCTCAGTGCGCCAAGCCGGTATGATTTTAACATTCGAGAGTAAAAAGGGCATTATTCCACCAAGAACAACCATCTTAACGAAGTGATCTGTATAGAGTCTGCGGAGAAACCTGGATATTTTAACTGTTTCTTTTGGAACTTCTCACCCGGAGCTGAAAACTCCACGACAAACCTTCCAGTCAATTTTCAGCTTATTGTAGCTGGAGATCTCGACATAAATTATGATAACAAAAATTGTGCATCTACTCAGGCACTCGACACATTGCTCTCATCATATAACTTGAAAATGTCAGTTCAAGAACCACCATTCATCTTCTACTATAGACTATATTTGCACAAACCTGGATGAAGAAAAATTGACGTGCAGTGTGATCCCAGCTGGTCTATCAGACCACTAAGGTATAATTTTTAAATTCCATATTTAAAGTAACAACTCAAAGAAATCATTCAAGTTTGGTAGAATATAAAGCTCTAAAAATTTTAACATATTTGAACACAATTGCGCGTAAACTGCATGGGAAGAGGTTTTGTCTTCAAGTTATTCTATAGGCGCCTTTCAAGAATTATTAACTTTCTGAAGATTGTTTTCCTAAACGGATAATAAAGAATAAAAAGATAAATAAATCGTGGATTACACAGGACATCAAAATTTTTGCGTCCAACACTCAATACGAAAATATTTTTCCGATAAAGTTTTTATAACATTTTTCAACAAATATTCTCAAATTTACAGACGAGTAATCAAACATGCAAAAGAAATTCATTACAAGAGTAGAATAAACAAAGCTGATAATAAAATCAAAGCAAACTGGGCCATAGTGAATAGTCTAAGAAATAAATCAAATTCAATTCCAGAACACATCAATATAGATCCGGAAACATTCAATAATTTTTACTGCACAATTGCTCAAAAACTAACTTCTTGTTACTACTTCAAATCCTATGGATTATTGAAATAATGTAAATATGCACAACAACTTTCACTTTGAAGACATACATTTATTAGAGCTAAAAGAAATCTTGCAAGAAAATAAAAACAAAAATGCAACGTGCATTGATGAAATTTCAGTAAAAATTTTAAATAACCTGCCCGATTCCGCTTTGAATACGCTAATGACGGCTATAAATAAATTATTTTCCTTTGGAAATTTCCCTCCGTGTCTAAAACAGCTCTTGAAATTCCCATTTTCAAAGGTGGTAATGCAGAAAATCCAACTAACTTCAGATCTATCTCCATGCTCTCAACACTCTCAAAAAAGAAAAAATGGTGAAAAATGGGTATTAGCTTTTCTTTATAAATACAATATATTAACTAACTGTCAATTTGGCTTTCAGAAGGCAAAAGGCACAAATGATGTCATCTTTTCCTTTCTTGAACATGTCTACACATATCTCAACAATGGTGAGGTCGTGGCTGCAGTATTCTGCGATTTCTCCCAAATCTTTGATTGTGTAAATCATGAACTTCTTTTGCAAAAGTTGAACTAATATGGCTTTAGAGGACTGTATAATGATTGGTTCAGGTCTTACTTAAGTGATAGAAAACAGAAACGAAAAACTATCACACGTTAAGGATATCTTATGGGACGTTCCACAAGGATCAGTGCTGGGCCCTATTCTTTTCCTTATTTATGTAAATGACCTGGTTACTCTCTCAATTCAAGGAATTTTTACCATCTTTGCGGACACCACGCTTCTTTGGCATGGAAAAATACTTCTAATATGAAAGAAACTATCTCTAGTGATTCAGAAGTTGTGCAAAAATAGTGAGACGCTAAGTACTTATGCCTTAATATTAAAAAAACAAACCTACTCACCTTCAGCTGTAATATTAACAATTTACACTTGAATGGACAAATTCTTGAGAATAAACAACAATTCAAATTCCTGGGAACCTTCATTGGTAACAAATTAAAATTTGATCAACATATTTCAGCCTTGAATTAAAAATTGGCATCAGGATGTTATGCACTTCGAATAGTTTCAAATGCACAAAGTTCATCCACAACAAAAATGGTATATTATTCCCTGATTGAGTCCTACCTGAGATATGGTGTTGCTTTCTGGGGATTTTGCAGTCAACAACTTTTTCATTCAGTGTTTGTTTTGCAAAAGCAAGCGGTTAGATACTTATGCAAAGTAGGAGTGCATGAGTCGTGTAGACCATTATTTTTGAAAGAAAAAATGCTCACAGTTACTTGTATTCTCATACTTGAAATTGTTTGCCTGATTTACAAAAAACAAAATATGGTTGGAACTCCAGAACATACAAATTACATAACCCGGGAAGTAACTGAAAATAAAATACATCTTCCTGTTCCAAAAACAACCCAGACAAAGTAATTTTTAATTTATGAAAGTGATAAGCTGTTTAATTATATACCTTACGAAATTAGGAAGGAAAAAAGCTATAAAAAGATGCCCTTGCAACTAAAGCGTACTACAATCTTGATGAATATTACAATGGAACTTTGCTGTGATTTAATATAGGTGTTCTTTGTTGTTTATATTGATACCTATACTTTAAATTATATTTTATACTGAGATATATGTTATTTTATTGCCATGACATGTGAACTTATGTTTAAATTGTGTATATTTGTTATTTACATCTTTTGAAAGGGACTATACAAACTATTTTGTCTATAATTTGTTAAATTTTATTTTCTATTATTATATTTCATCTATTATATATGTGAACTTAGTTTGGCTCGAATTGTATTTCTGTGTATTAGTGTTTTTGAATTGTTTCTTCTCTTTTATTCTCTAAAGTGCTATATATAGCTGATTTTTTAACAGGCTTTGTCAATAAGATTGTATTTTCTTGGACAATAAAGAATATATCTGAATATCATCTTGTCATGATTGTCGAGAAGAACTACATTGTCTCCTTCTTTTTCTTATCAACATCCCATTATTATTATTACGTTATGATTGTATACCTGATAATCTGACAGTCCTATCACGCGTACCTGTTAAATGTCTGGATGAACTAGATGAGTACTGAACGTGTTATTAAATTAATCTTTACGAATCATAAGGATGAGCTTGAGGAGTTTGGAGCTCTTAAATCCTTTACCAATTTCAATATTAGCCCAGTTGCAACATAATAAAACGGCACCACTCAGAAGATTTCCCCTAAAAAAGTAGACAAACCTCTGGAGAACAAAAGATTCATTCAAAAAAGCAACAAACTTTCCCGTACTATCTTTTTTATATTTCGCTGTCATTATATCCCCTGCAGTCTCGATTCGAATATATGGCACATAAAAATGAGTTGCTTTATGACCGGAGTCATTATTCGACACATAACTCGATGGCGGTATGACGAGTTCCTGTTAACTTTTTGAATTTGTCACAAGCTGGAGGGTATGGCCATGAATATTCAATTTTTGATGATTCCACTGGGTTTGATCCTCAATTATCCGGATGTGTTCCTATTCGTGAAGGCTTGCTGACTACGACGCGTAATAAAGATTGCAAATACTTGGGTTAGAGTGATAAAAGAGAGGGAGGCATTGATGGAGAAAGGAAAATTCCACTTGAAAGTTTCAGTCACACTTTGAAGATTTGCCGATCGACTTTTGTTGCGTATTTGCAACTTCAATATATTTTGTGAAGAGAACGCGAGATTGTAGTAATACATTTCTTCAGATATCTTCTGAATATTCGGGGAGTTCCTCTGTTATTACACAAGTATACAAAAAATATCGAAAGCTCTTTTGCTTTTTGTGTAATTCTTATGGTTTTGAGTGTCCTGAATCCGAAAATGACTTTCATTTTGTCATATAACGTAACATTTTTTGACAATGTAGGTACCAGTTCTGGTCAAACCATGTGTCTCAGTATATGCGTACTTATTATTACTTCTATAAATTGCGAACGCTATTTTTCGGAATATGCTCATAAAAAAGTATAAGTCGTGGTACCATTGGGAGCAGAATTGAACGCCAATCAAAATTGACGTGCCACTTGACACCCCTCCTCATTTAAGATTCTAAGAGTAACTTCTCTTCCTCCTTGGGGAATGAATGACGAGGACTACGAATACCCCTTGAAAGTGTCCCCTTGACAAAAAATTTACCTGTTTTTTCGATTCCTCATATTGTTTACTGGAAGGAATTTATCAAGGGTGGAAAGTTTTTAAATTGACAGTCTGCATTATAATAATTTGAGTCACAAGACTGTGTACTTAGTAAATGACTTATTCCATCTGATATTATGAATGAACTACTTTAAAATTCAAATATTATGAAATAAAATTTTACCAACTCATTGAACTGACATGTAATAAATGAATTACCAATTTATATATTGAGAGACGGTGAAAATTCTATTCTATTTGGTCATTAAGTGAATTTTTGAATATAATAATTTCCAAGTATTCCATGAGATTGAATTAAAATTCAAATGTTTGAAAACCTTTCTCTTACAAATATATTTATTCATGGTTGTGGTAGAACTCATGCCACTCTGCCAAAGGATGGTTTGCAATTGTGGAATAGGTGTACATACTCAAAATACTACTTCTATACTCTTTAATTCTCAGGAAAAGGAATCTCCTCGTATGGCCAATATACAAGTCAACTTATATATGTATATTCCTGATCTATCCGAAACTCAAGTTTTGCCTTCAATTGCTTTAATACGATTGGTTGCCTTTTATGTCTCGGGATTTGGCATTGCAATCTGGCAACTGACAGCTCTGTCGTGAAGTTGAACATTTCTGAGCTTATACGTACTCAGAACATTTTGATATATGCGCGCTATTTGTGTTGTTTACAGTAATTTAAAAGATTCGTCTTGGCATAAAAATGTTAGTAAATCGTGAACACTTTCGTGCGATTATTTTTTACAACTTTTGATGTGGATAATCTTAGCAACAGTGCATGGATGACCTTAATTAAATTTTTGGCAATGAAGATCAATCAAGTACTAGTGTTTATCGATGGTATGGTGAATTCAATCATGGTCGTAGTTCACTCCAAGACAAATTTTGTGAAGGTCGTCCAAAATCAGTTGTTGTTCCAAAAACCATTGATGCTGTACGCGAACTGATATTGCAAGATCGTCATTTGACCTATCGTGAGATTGAGACAACCTTAGACATTAGTGGGACCAGCATACATTCAATATTGCATAAACATTTGACTGTTGAAAAAATTGTTCGCTTTGGATACCACACAATTTGTCAATCGTTCAAAAAAAGGCACGTGTCGATTGGTCGAAGGAAATGCTCAAAAAAATACGCTCGCGGTGCTTCGAAACACGTCTATGCCATCTTGACAGGTGATGAATCGTGGATTTACGCGTATGAGCCTGATAGTAAACAGCAGTCGACTGTATGGGTGTTTCAAGAAGAGTCACATCCAACAAAATTTGTTCGCGCATGAAGCACTTCAAAGCAAAACGTCGCCTGTTTTTTCGAAAAAACTGGACATGTCGCAACCGTACCACTAGACCAATGCAGGACAGTCAATTCTGAATGGTACACAACCATTTGTTTCCAGTTGTCTTCCAAGAACTCAGGAAAACCAACCGCCGAAGACGGATCACTCTTCACCACGACAATGCGAGCTCTCAAACAACTGCATTTTTGAGCACCCAAAACATCGATTTGATGAGTCATCCGTTGTATAGTACTGACTTGGCATCGAATGACTTCTTTTCATTCCCGCACGTAAAAAACAAACTGATAGGTCAACATTTTTCGACATCTGAAGAAGCGGTTGCTGCATTCAGAATGAATGTTTTGGAGATACCTCAGAGTGGCAAAAGTGCTTCGACAATTGCTTGACAAGTGGTTTGACGAGTGTTTGACAAGTGCTTCGATAATTGGTTCAAACGCATGCAACAATGTATAGATCTTCAAGGGAAATATTTTGAAAAACAATAAAGTGATTTGGATTTAGTGATATAGAAGGCAACCCTCGATTTTCTTGAATTATTATTTGTTACTTGTGTGTTCCAAGTGTTCCAAGTATGTCGATGTTCTATGACGCTAAGTATTGTTTCGTGAAGTGGATAGACATGCTAAATGGTTTATTTTTCTAGTTTCTTGTAACCAGTTGTCTCTGAAATTTGCTTTCTGACAGTGGAATATTCAATAGTATGTATGATTCATCAAATCGTTCTGGTTTTTCTGAGCTGAAAAGTTTGTTGATTTTTCGTTCATGATAAATCCAATGAGATTGAATTCTGGTCTATAGTTTGAAAAGTTTGTCTTTTCCCCGACTTTTGAGCATATTGTAATACTTCTGTATAAATAATCAAAGTGAATATATGGTCGAGAGGTTCAGTGCAGGGTACACTACAGTGTATCCTCAGTGAACATGAATTTCCACAAAATAAACAAGTCGTCAATCAAAGAAGTTTAGTACAGGGATTGTAACTTTCTACATGTCTCCGTTTCAGGAAAAAAACGTGATGTTTTTTCCATTTCTTTGAACTCTCCCTGTATTTTTTTCATCATAATTACCTTATTATCCACTCATATCCACTACTATTATACAATATTTCACTTTTAATAAAAACAATTCTGAGTGATAAATGGAAATACCAGATTGATTATAGAAAAATAGATCATTATCCTAGATGTTTTCAAAATATGAAATTATCTGATCAATAATCACAATTCAGTTTTGAGCAGTTCTGCTTCGAATTCCTCATCCTACCAATCCAATGAAGGAGTGAATCATCGTATCCATGTTTACTCAGAAGAAGATAGTAGTGGCAAACATTGTATCAACAATTACAACAATAGGTCGGTGATACATTTTTCAGTCAAAACTATTAGGTTCAATGGATTGAAAAATCTTGGAAACACCTGTTTCATGTACAGTGTGATCCAATATTTATCAAACACGGGATGGTTGGTGGAATATATACATGGAAGATATCAATACTAGTATTTCTAGTATGGAAGGTGTTTTAATCAAAGCGTTCGCAGAAGTTAACAAGGAATTGTGGTCAGGAGATACAGCTAATAGAGTAATTAACACAGTCTGCTTCAAAAGTCAGATTCAAAGATTTGCCCCTCGATTCATGGGGTTCTGCCCATCAAGACGCCCACGAATTCCTTCGATATCTTTTAGAAGGTTTACATGACGACCTCAACAGAATTACTGAGAAACCTGAACCAATCTTAACGGAGATTGATGAAAAATTTAGCAACAGCAGAAAAGCACAAAAGTATTGGCTGAGATATTTCAATATGAACAATTCTAAGATTGTAGACTATTTCGTTGGTCAACTAAAATCCACTATGAAGTGCACACACTGTGGACACTCATCAGTAACATTTGATCCTTTCTGGGATTTGTCTCTTCCCATACCATAAAGAACTGGCCAATTGAGTTTGTCACATTGCTTGGATTCTTTCACAAGAGAGGAAACTCTGGATGGAGATGAAAAACCAATGTGTTCGAGGTGCAA
>WOGP01005589.1:0-13024 GCA_015342065.1 Leptinotarsa undecemlineata | reverse complement strand
CGGATGTGACGTCACACCGCTTGGTGGACTCACACCCATACACCAAACACTTCAAAGTCACATCGCCTTGATTTTACTAAACCAATAAAAAAGCAATTAATACGTCATAGTGGTGGGGGGAGGCCTAGGATCGCCCATAATCTCCTACTGATACTTCTTTCAAAGAAGTTAAAGTTGTCTTAAAGTTACTTCTTTGCATGATCTACACATCCATGTATAGAGTTACTCATTTCCTTCCTTTCTTGGGAAGATTCCCTCGTCCCCTTTTTTTTGTATCAAGATGTAGTAGAAAGCCAAACACTTTCAGTCCTAAAAAATATCCATTGTGTTTCTGAATCTTGAACTGCGGACAGAAACTATTGACGATGAATCAGAGTTTCAATAAAGCAAAGTTGGACCAGGGATAACATTGAATAATAAATGGTTTCTCATTTCAGAATGAACGTATAATTTGTTTTGTTAATCATTTGGGTCATTAAAAAGATAATAGTGGTATGACATTGTTCACCAGTTATTTACTGAAAGCATGCATTCCTCATTTGAAGAAAATATTATAAGGACAATGATTAGTGAACTAGTGTCCAAAATATCAGGTAGGTATATATTGATTGAATTTCTATAGCTTGTAGGAATTCCGGATTTATCTAGAGTAATAATTAGTGTATTGAAAAAGAAAGCTTTACGACTTCCTCTCTCTTCATATTTATAAAATATGATGGAAGGGGAGAAAACATTTTAGTAAACTCTGTTAGGAATCACACGTTGAAAGGTAAGTCCTCGTTAGTCCTTAGCTCGCACAAATTTCGACTTCTGAGGGTTGTCGTTCGTAGGGGTGAGACAGCTGGTTAACGGAAAAACAGATTTTTTTCAAGAGACAAAGATCATGCATAGAAGTTACTTCCAGATACAGAATGGAAGATGAAGTCCTCTCGAAACAACTACCTCCATACTGATAATAAATTATACGGAAATAATTGTTTCCTAGTCAGAGTGTACTGGAACTGTAACCGATGTCATTCATAGGAACGCTACAACGTTATAATGAGAAAATATCGATAAAAAATTTCACTTAAATGAAACAGTGTGTACCTACTTCGAATTTTCAGAAGTAGATACCTGTCAGTGGTACCTTTTAATATAGATGAAATAGCAGATATTTAATTTTCAAACTATCATTTATGAGTAGTTGATATTAAGGAATAGTAAGACTGGTTGAATCTAACTTACTTTGATATTAATTATTTGTATAGCACCCCCACATTTCTTAGAAATTAACGTAAGTGTACATCGTCAAATCTACAATATTTAAATTCCATTCATGGAACAGCTGAACATAACACATTTTTTCAGTTAAAAAATTATTTTATCTAATTATAACCTAAACAAATGGGGTGATAAGTTATTTTCAATTGGCCATCAATTGTTATATTGGAAACAATATATTCTTTTATTTTTAATCAACCTTCTTTGGGTATGTTCACCTTCCACAATTCAGAAAGATATGAAAATTGTAAAGAAGTACTTTAGAAAGGACAAACCTTTTAGGTCACCTCGAGAAGTGACTTCGTAAATTCGAAGTAGGTATTTCTCACAACGAATCAACGGAAGATGTTTTACTCAACGTTTCGGAGGCTAAAATCTGCATCCGACAAAATTTAAGTTCATAAGCAGTATTTCTCTTGCTAATTTTTTTATTTCTCAACTTCTTTGAAAGATGTATCTAAAAGGATTATTATATATGACGATTATTATATATTATATTATATATGACGAAAGTTGTATATTGTATTCATTTTAAAGAGAGTGTGAGTCAGGTTGGCCGAGCGGTCTAAGGCGCCAGATTTAAGCTCTGGTTCCCGAAAGGGAGCGTGGGTTCGAACCCCACACCTGACATTTTTTTGCTTTTTTTTTTAGGTTTTTTAAAATAATAGCGCTCTCAGATAAAAGTTTTTATAACTCATTATAATATATCGAAAGCAAAATCACAGCAATGGAAAACTGAAATATTATTTAGAATGAGATACAACTTATTCTTCTTTTCTTTTTTGATCATTCCTTCCTCTAAGGCATAGTAGTATAGTAGACCAGTCACCTTCGTCCGGGGATGCCAGGCCGCCTTGCAGTGTGCAAGCTACATCCATATGGTGTTGATAGACACAAGTGTCCACGTGAAATTCTGCTTTTACTGTATCGTAATTGGTGCGATTATCTATTGCAGTTTAAGTACTGACCGGACAAAAAGTACAAAGATGATTTGGAGTAACAGATGGAAGATTAATTTCGGAAAAAGGTCAGGTTAACCTCAACTCCCCTTCTATAGTTTAATATGGTTTTAGGCCGTTTCTCGATTTCGTTGGACTGGCGAATTATCCGAGCTTGTACTGTTTTCGCTGTGGCGATGGTTTTAGTGTTCGCAAAGACAATATACCCCAGTATATGAAATTTCATGTTCTGATTGCCATAGACCATATGTAGGCCAGACCAACAGACGTGTGACAAGTGGAGTATAGGAACATCAACTTGTTTGTATTGAAGGGGTTATATTTTTAGGAGTGATTAATTTTTGGGAAAGAAAGTTTTTGGCTTTCTACTACTCCATCTTGATACAAAAAAAGGATAAGGGAATCTTCCATATTGTTGTTGTCAGCGACTGTAGGATTTTGCAGAAGCTCACCAAAAAATAACTATTTTCCTGACTAATACGACTGCAAGTGTTCGTCAGATTCGTCAAATTACTTGCTAAATATCATCCAAGATATCAGTCATGAAGAAGTTATAAGGTCGTATAATCCAAATTGTTATATTATTTTAAATACATATCAGCTAGGAGTCAGTTATTATGAATAAAGCTGAAGAACTGACTGTAGACACGTGTTGCTATATACACTTATTATGGAAATATTGAATGAACGAAATTATAAAATGAGGACAACTGATTTTCTGGACAGTAGTTTGGAGATACATACCATGGTAAATTTAATTAGTTCAAATTTTTATATATACTTTCATCAGGTAACAACCAATTTCATCTCATACGAGGACAAGTTCCTATCCAGATAAGATAAATGCGCCTAGAAAAACAAAATTTTAATCTTTATTTCAACAAGTTTTTTTCTGCGAGATAACAAGAAATATCGGTAAGAAACTCTCTGTTGAGGTCAATGAGTTAATGTCATTATATAGCCTGGAAAAAATTTTTTCCAGGTAAAGTTCACCATATTATATAGCAGAAAAAATACATGGTGCTATTGATTTGAATTTCATTCTGAAAATCAATTTTATTAGTGATAGTATTGACTCATTTACTATCGTAACTATTTCTCGAAATATATTCAAGACCTGTAGTAAAATTATTCAACTTCAATATAGCCGTATGGGCTCATCAGAGAGTTTTCACAACTCGCTTCTCAACAAATTTCATAAAATATCGCATGAAGCGTTTATGTTATCCTTTTTCCGGAGCCTTATTCAGTTAATTACACTGTAATCACCATACGGTTTTATTGAAAATATTTTTCAGTAGAAAAACCCTCATGAGGAAAGTTCGATAAAGGATGCTTTGTTGAATAGAACTCCGGCAAATGATTAGTGGGGTCTACCAGGAACTTTAATGAAATACCCGGTCACATACCATTATCACCGTCAGCTGTTCCACTCATTTCAATAAATCTGGTACAATCTACACAAGTTTTCTGTTCGCCGGGTTTCCTTCTATTATACCGCCCACTAAAAATAATGGATGGACTACTTTCTCAAACGCCCTAAAGCCAAATTGCTAACGGTTATTGCTGAATCGATGCCTGGCTTTTAATATCTTTTGGATTGAACGCTTTTTTGAAAGTACCGTGTGAAATATATTTTGTTTTATTGGATTCAGTGAGGGAGGTTTTCGAAAAAATATTGTTTATCATAAAGTGGGTTATATTTTGAACTACTGAATGCTGTTGGGAAGTAACCATATGTATTTCAATTCCATCCTGGAGAAGTGAAGAAATATTAGTCATGTTACATTCAGTTCAATAAATAACATCATTCAAAATTACATAAACACATTAATATTTGATTTAGTGTTTGCCAAAATGATAATTCATTATTCTGGGTAATCTGCCATCAAAAATGCCTTCATCTCCGGTCTTTTCGAATGGAACAACCCATTTTGTTATATTTTGAGTTATTCTGACGAGGCAACAATATGAACAATACGTTACTTCATTATCCTCGATAAAAAACTAACCTGGAACGCTCTCTCACAAACGATTTTACACAGCACCACAGTGTTTGGACATGTCGAAAGATTTGTGGTATATTTTGGAGTTCAGGGCTGGAACAAATCCACTGGATGCATGTGATGATTTACGATACCAATATCGCGTACGAAAGAATTATCTAATGGCCAAAAGTTTTTCAGCAAATGACTCAAGCGAAGTTCTCTGGTGTACGAACTTGCCCTACTGTTGTTGATGCCTTTTGAATCACAGTCACATTGCATCCTTGTAGACCTACCTACCCTCCTCAACTTTTATACAGAATTATACATAAGCTTATGCTTTAAGTAGTAGTCACACTGAGAGCTACATCATTCCGGGTATGATCTTCGAATATTACCTTCAACAGTCAACCACAAACTACTTGTTTCTCATTAAAGAGTACTGAGAGCAGATAGCTTTGATTCACTGATGGATGAGAAGCATTATCAGCAATTCCTGTGTAGAAGAAAATTAGGCAAAGAACATAAGACGAAATCCCAACTACAGAAAAAAAAATTGGGATTCACTTCTCCCCACACCAACAATTACTATCGAGGTTGAAAATACAATAAATGATTTTGAAAACAAAATGTTTCTCGTGCTTGATGGAATCAAAGCAGCCACTCTAAAGATTATTGCAGAATTCATACAGGAACCTTTGACTAACATCATAAATGAATATTTTAAATCAGGCACACTTTCTTCAATTCTAAAAAAATCACTCATAACTTCAATTTTCGAAAATATAGAGACTGAAAATGTTTAAATTCAAAAACCCACTTCATTTCTATCATCAATCAGCAAGGTTTTTAAAATAATTATGAAAACAAAACCGCATATCTGTCAAAATGATCTGTTGTCGACGTCCCAATATGGTTATAGAAAAATAAAACTACAAATGATGCAATACACCCCCTGACAAAATCGATATACAAATCCCTGAATACAAGTACTCCTTCTGTCGGTGTTTTTATTGATCTAAAGAAGGCCTTCGTTACTGTCGATTACCCGATACTCTTAGACATACTAGAAAACATGGGTGTGAGAGCTGCAGCACACAATCAACTCCAAATTGACTTAATAAATAAAACACAGAGTTAAATTCAAAGTACATGTGGGTAAAAAAATTAACATGAAATGTGGTGTACCTCAAGGAACAATATTGGGGCCAGTGTTATTTGTTATTTACTTGCACAACTCATTTCAACAGGGAACAATCGGCCAACTGATCAGTTTTGCGGATGACACTATGATTTACTACAAAAATGATGATTGGTACAATCAATTGGTACTCAAATTGAAAATTCAAAATGACCTGAAAACTCTAAAACTGGTTAGAAAGCAGTTTACTTTCTAAAAACTTCAAAAAACTGTATACTGATTGAAGTGCCCACACACATAACCGTAGTGTATTACCTCACAGTAGTGCTTATACTCTAATGCAATGAAACATTGCTTGGTAATTGACTTTATAGTTGTTCTTTGTTTAAGCGTAAATCCAGGTGGGTTTTGGGTTCAACTTAGACCCACTTTAGTGTGGGCTACACATGTAATAGCAACATGATTCTGGAAATCCTGGCTGGAGAGCCCCGGCAGCTCAAGCCATTAATGGAAGAGAAAGAAGAAGTTACTACTATTCAGAACCTAAATTATTTGGGCAACTACTACAAACGAATATAATATTGTTGATTTACTGATTACTACATAAGGACATATGCAAAATATGCAATATTGTGAAATTAATTTTTATATAGCTAAAAATTGTTTTATATACAGCTATAACATTCAAACATATATTGTAATATGATAGATAAGGCAAAATTGTGAAATCAATTTAGGTTGGTGTACCTGGATGGGTAGTACACCTGTATGGTTTACGTGAATGATATATCTGTATAGCGTAAATAGCGTTAGCTTCGCGTTAGTTTCTAGGTTAATCTTGCCCTTGAAGATGATCACTCGGTGATCGAAACACGTGTCGAGGTGTTAAAAATAACGATTTGATGTTGGGAAAAACTTCAGTAATATTCATTACTACACCAAAGGTTCCAAACAGTTCATCATAACTACTACAAACAATAATCGATGAATGTAACTATAGTGAAACAATATGATTCACACTTGATTTATTCAAAAATTATTTCGAAACGTCGTTTCAATGATGGAATCGTACGGCACATACCCATTACATTTTTATTTCTTTTACGGAATCAAAGACAGAATCAAACGCTCATATCAAATTAAGATTCGTTCGTTCCAAATGAATTTAATTTAATATGAACGCTTATAAGGATTTTCAGCAGTTCATACATACATATACACTTAAAAATTCAGTAACCTTAGATAGTTTCATTATCAACTCGGCATTTGCGCCATTTGGCTATTTACTGTTATTACACGAGACTGTTTTGTGGAATCAAAACGATTCATGACTGGGAACTTAACCTCTTCTACTGAATATGAAGTTTAATATAATCAGCGCCATAAATTTCCTGCTAAACAACCACACATACGTAGCATTATATTTCTAAGAGAGATTACTCCAGAGACCAAGACAATATTAGCCAGTTGCGCTTAGTTTGGAAATGGTAAAAACAGTTAATTATATTTCACGAGATTTGGCCATAAATAGGATGAGATAATCTTGGAGCCCTAAACAGTCGTTATTATGGAGTTATTAACCTACTTTATACAAATAAACGTGATTTATGATGCAATTATCCCGACACTTTCCTGAATTTGGAAAATAATACGAGCAGATACTCTATACGAAAAGAAAAAATATTATCAATTTGCTGTTCCTAAGAAAAAGCCGTGAATCAGGTCAAACACGTTCCCTACGTTACAAAAGCGTGCTTGATACTAATTTAATTTTGACGTTTTGAAGATAACTGACGGCTTATAGTAGAGTTGTTTGATGGTAAATACATTTTTAACTCCTTTTTAAGTCATTGTCTACATTTCAGAATGAGATTGTCTGGGAAAAAGTGTAGTTGCTTGCTTGCATTTTCATTCTACAGTGTGATTCTTTGAGTTTGCAACAGATGGTAATTTTTTTCATTGATTGCAAAATGAAAATTGGAATACTGGCAAAAGTTGAATATTGCTTGATAGCCATATCTGCAGGCAGGTCAGAAAATATTGAATTCTCTCTAGAATAATGTACCTTCCCAACCAGCAAAATTGTTTTATAATTTCATGGTGCTGCAACAGTTTTAATTTGTTGGTATTTAATAATGACTTCCAACATGCTAATTGATTATATTAGACGAGTCATGGACATAATGCAGTTGTAAGCAATAGAATAGTTTTATAAATTTGTCATAGAAACGTTTATGAAATAAAATTGAAAATCCGTTATAAAATAGTCATGAAATTATCACAGAAACGATTTTACAATTAACTTATAAAATATATTTTCCTATGAAAGTAAATTGTTTTAAAGCAGTTCTATAGCACTTTTCTGTGAGGTTTTCATGCTCTTTATAAAACTATTTCGAAATTAATAACATTATTTCATTGGAATGAATGTTTTCAAACACTATTTTGTTTTAATTACCATATTGTCACTTTAATCATAATTTCCCAACTATTTCATAGTATGGTATATTTACTGCAATTCCATAACAATAAAATAACTGTTATAAAATCAAATTACTTCCGCTTATATAACTTTGCTGTCGCCAAGAATAAAATGTAGCATTTAAGAAACAGCTGACATTGATTTTAGAGGTCGTGTAATGAAGTATAATTTATAAGTTTCATTTAGCGTCCCAATAAATATATACCTAATAACGTCGTGTAATATTGGTCATTGGAAAAAAAATTAAGAAAAGTGGTTCATTTTAGACTGAGACTCACGTTACCTAGTGCTTCAAGTTTGTTCTTGCTAAAAACAGGAAATGGTTATTTATGATTAAAATCCCTCGATTTAAGTGGAGGAGCACCATGTTTCTATACACTCAAATCACTAGCTCAACACTTCTTCGAAATTCAGCCTTTATAATGGATGGAAGAAGCTTCTTAGCCAAAATATCCCGACAGATGATATTTATCCAAACAATACGTGAGAAATCCTGTCTTTATTTTAATAGAAATATATAACTTACCGACTCTGCCGCAATACAATCACTCTTATGACTAAGTGTTTCTTAAGAGTTTTATAGTGATAATATAGAAGCTGAAACACGTTAAAACTCTTGCTATTGATACCAAATTATTTTATAGAACGACGTCATTTTAAAATGATAGCAATTCGGAATATTGCCATTAGATGAGTTGAAAATATGAATCACTGCACATATAGTGATATTAACAGATGAAAAGTTTATAGATATTATATGATTATATTATTCAGAACAAACAGAGTTGATTTGCGACTAAAAAATCAAAACGTCGACAGAGTGAATGTTTGTATAATTATTAATTTTTTCAAAAATTTTCAATAAATGAGTGGCGCGCTTGAATTTTACTGATAATAAACTATATATTTGTTAATAAAATTCTATTCACAGTTGAAATATCAATCTTTGAAGCATAAACAATGTCTCTTACAGTTTTATAAGTACAAAAGTAAAATTATTAAAATGGCCCCAAGGATTCGATTTGTTAGTTTTCAGTTGGTGACATATCTATAATATTTTCCTAGAGGCCAATACAAAATTATTCATTGCGCCTTCAAGGAAACATTTTGAACACTATTTCATTTTATCGTTATCGTTTCAGACTGCATTATATTTTATAAAGCTCACTTGGAGTTACTGAAAAACTCTTATAAAATAGTATTTGAATTATTTTATAGGAGCTGCCGAAATGTTTATAAAACTGTGTTTTAGTGTTTGTAAAGGGCCTTACACAATATCGATAAAGAATAAAATGTTTAATAAAACGGTGCCAATTTCCTATTTATAGCTGTTTTATAAACACATTGAAAACATTTCTGGGACAAATTCAGTTTCATAATCTGTTTGTCCGAAACGTTTTCTCAACCACTATGAAATATAAAATTTCTAGTTTAGTTTCTTTGGAAACTTTATAAAATAAAGTGATGTATCCGAAAGTTTGTTGCAAATGACCCAATGTAGAATTTCATTTATCAATCGATAAATTGACGTTTTTACTATTTACCGAAACATAATTTCCGATACATATATGAAATCTATTCTTTACTTCGTTTTCTATCACTTCTATCATTCTTTTTCATCTCGTCACTGCTACACAGAACAACTATATCGATCATTTTGCAGCTTCAGCTGTTATCTCGAAATATATTCAAATTTGGGACATTTCCAGATTATTTTCCATCGCCCGGCCGTATTCCGTAAGTTATAGACACATTTTTTTCATTCAGATCCAGAATTACACCGGGCCTCGTTACAGCCGCCTTGAACTTTGTTGCAGGAGTGTGAAACTTTTCTATTTCCCGAGAAAAACGAATGAGAATAAAGCGGAACTCGTTGAGATATTCTGAAGTTTTTAAATTATATAATTTTCCGGTTTGGAAAGTGAATGCGACTACACCTGCGGTTGGCACTGCGGTTCTGGAAAACATGTGAGGTATTGAGAGTTGCTAGATAGCTTTTTGGTCAACGTAAAAAATAGATGATTTTGATGATTCACCGTGACTGTCTGAAGCAGCTAATATCCGAAACATTCTCATTGATCTCTACTATATTCATGAAGAAATATTTTTATGAACTGAGAAATTTATTCTCAAAATTTGAATTTGAATCATTGATTCAGCTACAATCATGTGATACAGACTACAATGTGGTTTCTTCTAAGGAGATTTCCTCTCAGTTCATTGAGTATACTCCAAGTTTCTTGTATTGTGTTCTTCGCATTTACCAGCCTAGAGGGTTAACATATGTCTCTTGCTCAGTAAACAGATGTAATATAAAAAATAAAAACGAAATAGAAAAAATATCTCTTAAAGAATGTTTCATGACGTTATGTTTTCAATTTTTTCTAGCCATTTTATATATTGTTTATAACCACTTCTAACCTATTTAATTGATTCATCATCTCATTTTTATTCTTTACAAATTTGTGCAGTGTACTTATATTATTTTCACCAACAATTGTTCTTTACTATATCGAAGTTTTCTTAACTTAAAAAATCACAAAAATCAGCTAGATTATGTAAGTTGAAGAAAACATATCCGCCATACGTATTCAATATTCCCTCTCGCTTCCTAAATATTCAAACGGAAGACGTGAGATTTTCAACTCATCTCAATGTTATAGATATCATAATCTACAATCAGGAGTATACATTCATCAATATCTCAATTGCATGTATTATAATTTACAAACAATAGTATTTAGGAATCTATTATTGAAAATATATAATTCGTCAATTCTTCAGCGGTACTGTATTTTTATGATCCTCGTATCTATTCCAAGATGGCATTCTCACTTTTGCCTTATAATCTTTATATATATCATAAGTGACTTCTTCCAATCCAGGGGCTTTTGCTTTCATAGCTGCATCTACAGCCAAATCCGTTCTCTTTTTAACTTCGTTGTCGATGTCTTTCAATTCTTCTTCTTTAGCTAGCTCTGTTTTCAATATTTTGTCTGTGAATTGTTTGATACAGTCTCGTGTATCTCGAACTTCTTTAACTTCCTCTCTGGTACGATATGTTGTTCCAGGATCCGACATCGAATGTCCATAGTACCTAAAAAATTAAAATTAAATGATATTCTAATGAAAAATGACATTCTGTTAGCTGAGGGTTTGAATTCTGTGATCATTATTGGTCATACAGGAAGGGTTTTGTATACGAAATAGAGAGAGATCCGTTGATATTAGCCGAAACTTGAAGAAAATTGAAGATTGTTTTCATCGTTTATACCCTGGTTATTTTTGGTTCCATGACTGAAAGTTACAGATAAGCAATTGATAAACTTCTACATCACTCAACCGATCGTGATGAAACTTAACATGTCTGTCATAGATAAGGATTTTAGGCTATCAATTTTTCTGTAATTCTTCATTAGATGGCGCTGTACACCAAATTTTTGAAAGCACTGTTCTATAACGCTGCGCACGCCTAAGTTCGTTGATTCTGATTATATCAAAATATTGGAACAGCAGCGATATAGTAACATAATACTAATTAGTACTACAACTACAAAATTCTACGCGGGCGAAGCCATGGGCAACAACTAGTAAACAATAAAACGAACTTTCACAAATTTTTTGTGAGACCACTATTTTGCCAGATGAACTATGAAGCTTTTCGCCTACTTGTCCGGCACAGCACAGCGCGGAGCTGTCCGTCGCCGGATGGCGACGAGTAGTACCATTGCCCACTTGTCCAGCTATAACCAACATACCGAAGGTGATGTTTGTTCGATTCTAAGGGAATTTCAGTTGACATCGAGCGATGACAAAAACATGTCTGTCACTAACAGTTCTGACGAAGAAATCGTCAATATAGTGGCTAAATTATTGAACGTAGAAGAAAATAGTCACAAATAAGAAGGACGTGGGCCCATTTCACTGATCAAAAGAGGGCAAATCTGGGAGAGTTTTATCATCCTTTCACCGACCTGAATGAAGACAAAGAGAAATTTTTCCAGTATTTCCGAATGACTCCAGACAACTTTTCAGAACTCCTGGATATTATACTCAATTTTTCCTTGTCCATTTTCATTGGTACCGTCTGACACTGTGATGTCAACTGATGGAATAGCAAAACAGAGAGACGGAAACTTTCCAGTCAGGTTTGGACAAGTTGATGCTGGCAAAGGCTGGCCGATGTTGCGCTCACTTTCCCAGTCCATCACAGCACGTACCGTTATTTGCCGGACAGGATCGGAGAGCAGGAATCCTTTTCAGCGGCGAACGCTCTTGGCTGTGCTGTGTCGGACAAGTGGGCGACAAGCTTGAGATCCACCTGTACCCCACTTGCCAAGATTGCGACGCGACCTAATAAACTTGAATTAATCTTTGCACTAACACCATCCCTTGATAGTTGAACAATTGAATTGCGTCCTCTGACGAATGCAATACCAAATAAATCTCCTCAAACAGCCTTCCCCATTTTCTGAACTCAAGTATATACCGTATTTTCGTGAATATACAAAAATTTTGGCCAAACGAACCAAGAAGCCTATTATTCTTGGCTCATTATGTTTTCAACAGATACACATTTTTGGTTTCGAAATTTTTTGTTATCCTACAGAAGTGAAAAGTTATTGATATTGATAACTGTACACCCTTCAATCAAAGCTTCGGAAAAAACTATTATTAATAATGGGGAATGTTCCTCAATTTGGGTTATTATAGCAAATGCAAGTTTGAACAAAATAAAGTTGAGTTTAATTCACGAGTTTTTCAAATTCACTTCAAGAAGTATTCAAATTGATGTTAGTTTAGTTTAATATGGGGCTTCTGTGCTGAACAGCCACTACTACATAGCGACCTTTGCAGGTATAGTATGTGTGCCCTCATGTATGCTAGAGTTCCTTGTCTAGGCCCGTCCTTGTAAGTAGACTCTATAGGCCAGACCTCAAGTTCCTCATATATTGAGAGGGTTGTGGTTTTTCCTCCTCTAACGTTGCAAACCTTATCCCTGACAGACCTTCGCGATAGCATAGTATGTGTAAGGAGGTTTCCTCATCCTCTTGGCAAAGCCTGCATAGGGCTATTTCTGACAGTCCGATGTTGTTCATGTGTTTGTTGAGTCTACAGTGTCCCGTCAATAGCCCGACCAGAACTCTAGTTGATCGCCTATTCAGACTTAGTAGGTACTCCGTGAATTTTGGCG
>WOGP01005587.1:0-13026 GCA_015342065.1 Leptinotarsa undecemlineata | reverse complement strand
TTCTTAAATGCTGCATTTTATTCTTGGTGGCAGCAAATATATATTAGCAAAAGCAATTTGATTTTATAACAGTTATATTAGTGTTTTTGAATTGTAGTAAATATACCATATTATAAAACAGTTAGGAAATTATCATTGAAGTTACTATATAGTAATGAAAATAAAATAGTATCTTAAAGCATTCTAATAAAGTTTTTTCATTGAAGCTACAGGAAAATAAGCTTGAAATAGTTTTATAACTTTCATAAAAATCTCGCAGAAAGTGTTATGAAACTGCTACATAACAATTTACTTTTATAGGAAAATTAGTTTTATAAGTTAGTTGCAAAAACGTTTCTGTGATGAATTCATGACTATTTTATAATGGTATTTTAATTTCATTTCATTTATAAAATACTTTTATTGCCTACAATTGTATTGTGTTCACCGATCATCTAATAATCAATTAGCATTTTGGAAGTAATTATAAAATACTACTTAAATAAAACTGTTGCAACACCATGAAATTATGAAACAACTTTGCTGGTTGGGTGCTTGCCAATCTCAAGGGTTCTAGATCCTTCTGGTCGGTAGCTGAAGCTGTTAAATCAGAATTCCACCCCTAATACAAGCGGATGGTTCAATTGCAACAACAGCCATAAAAAAATCAAGTCTACTAACTGAAAAATATGCGTCCCACTCCACAGTCGATTTTCTGGGAAAGGAAGATTGCTTGCGTTCAGCCTATTCTGAAAAATCTTCCAAATATAGACCAGAATATAAATGTCTTCAAACCGGATATAATAATGTCAAGTCGCACAATTCCGCTGTCTGCTTCGATAAGTTTGTTGGAGATAAAAAAAAGACACCAATATGTCGCTGGAATTGCAACGGCTGCTTTTCAAAAGCTTGGAACACTGTTCCGAACCAGAAAACTGTACACACCTCAGCAACTTTTGATGCTTTGTGAAGCTCAGATCAGACCTTCTTTTGAGTATTATTCTCATGTATGGAGCTCTGCCACCAAAAGTACTCTTGAAGATGCTGGATTCCATCCAGAAAAGAGCCATACGCCTGATTGGAAACAATAATATCACGTGCAATCTTGATAGCCTGAAACATCGAAGAAAGGTTGGAGATTTGTCTCTCTTCTACATATACTTTCAAGGGAGATGTTCAAGTGACTTGGCACATTTGATTCCACCAAGAGCAGTACATATCAGAAATACGCAATGGACTGTGGCTACTCATCGTTTTGACATTCAACTCTTTCTTTTGGAAAACTACTTTTATGTGGAATAAACTTCCTGAGAACTTTTTTCCAAATGGATTCAATTTCCAGCAATTCAAATCCAATGTGAATCGCACAGGCACCACTCTGAGAGCGCCTTAAGGATTTTCCTATACTGCTTGTATTTTGCCCTTAAAAAAACTCCACAGCTCAAGAAATCAAACGTGCTCTACATTCTAGAAAAAGAAATATTCGAAACTCGATACAGCCACGATACAACAGTCAGTGGTTGCTTCATATGAACAACTCAAGAGGCTGTATTGGAACGTCATAAAATGGGACCATTCACAAGTAAGTTATCAAGTACGCAACAATATATCGGATCGACCAAGGGCAAAAGGGAACCTCTGACATACGCCGGTGTTTACAGGATTTAAAAAGTTAAGAAGCATAGGAAACAAGTACAGTCATTTGAGACATGAACAGAGACTCTCAAATCAAATATCGGAAATAAAACCTTTCAAGATTATTAAAGGAGAGTGAAGGAATTGTGATCCGTCTAAGTTATCATTCCATGAAGGAATTCAGGTAAAATATCATTGTTTATGTTCATTCATAATGTGTGAGACCAAATTCCAAGTATCTTTTTTTAATCGATTATTCCTTTACAGTTATTATGGAGAATATAATATCTAATAATAAACAATTTTATTGCGAAGTTTATTTACGCTACTCTACCACCCACGCAACTACCATATGAACTGTCTCTGGAAACTGTATGGAGGAGAGATACATACATATGAATGTATACATACGTAGATATGCATGTATCTCCCGTCGATATGTAACACCTGGGCTGAAAAGACCCGGGCCTAAGAAAGGAAACGCGTTTTTCTTTCTCAAAAGTGACTTTATTCATCAAAGTAATCTCCATCAAGAACCACACAATCATTCCAGCGCCGCTTTAACATTTCACTACCACTTTTGTAGAACAATTTATGAAACTGTGCATTGTCTTAATGAAACAGCACTTTTTGTATTCAAATGGGGAAATGGGATATTTTCCTTCTCCAAATACGGAGGCCATAACCGTTCCAGATTATTGTTGTGCTTTCGAGCGCTTTGGACAAAGTTCAACAGTTTCTCTCCACTCAGATGACGATCGTTTCGAATCTGGGGTGAAGTGATGGATACATGTTTCTTCCATTGTCATATATCGATGCAAAAATTCTGGTTTTTATGTTCAAACATGGCCAAATACTGCTAAGAATCATCAAGACGTTTTTGTTTTTGGTTAACAGTGAGCTCGAGCGACACCCACTCCGAACAGAGCTTTCTCATAGTCAAATACTAATTCAATCTAATAATAATAATAATAATCATCTTTATTACTACCACCAAACAAAAAAATAACAATATTAAGTTCTAACTACATATGTATATCAAGTTATAGTAAAAGGCGAAGTTCAATTTTCGCAGATATGCAAATAACTGCTGAATTTTTCTTCCACTTCCTAAAAAAGTCTCTGCATGGGTATTGAAGTAGCATATCATTAATATAAGTGTATGAACATATGAATAAATATCAGTGACTGGCGATGATACAAAACTAGGAAAACTATTATTGGTCAGGAAACGCTCAAAGAGGATGAAAAAATAAAAGAAGATAGAAAAGAAGAACGGTGAACCGTTCATTATGTTATTAATTTTGAAAAACATATAATTTCAATTTGATTTCAAACTGAGAGGGTGGCAGTTTTTTTAAAGGTTCATTGAGATACTTTAGCTATCTGGTAACTGAATGAGCTTTTGAATAACTGGGTTTTGAAAATGGGAGGTGTTGAAGAGCCTTCGAACCTGATGTTAATATTATGAACATCGGTTCGAAACGTCACTTTCCTATGCAGGTAAGAAGGGATTTTATATAAGAGAATCTTGTGATAGCCGCAGCCAGCCTGTAGTTTTCTCTTATTCTCCATATTTAGCCATCCTACTTCCTTCTGCTTGTAAGATGTTCTGTTTCTTCTCCTTAATCCATATATAAGTATCAAACAAGAATTGTGGACTTTCTGAATGTTTTGTTCATAGTGACTGGTCAGGTTCGGCCCATAAAGAGTATCTGCAAAATTCAATTGTGCTAGTACTGACCTCTCACACAACATTTTTTTCAATTCAATTGATAGGCAGTGCCTATTACCATATATTAGTTTGAGGAAGGCATAGGCTCGTTGAATGAGTTTGTTGGTGTGTTTCTCAATCCTCATATGAGAATCAAACAAAACGCCAAGGTTTCTGGCTTCATCATCAACATGAAGTGTACCTGCATTTATGTAAATTTCAACTGAATTTATGATTTTACTGCTATTGATTTTTGACCCGAAAATGAACTTTAAATTTTTCTGTGTTAATAAACAGCGTGTGTGAAGTTGCTAGTTCAATAAAGTGTCTAATATCAGAGTCTATGATTCCGCAGGTTTCTTTGACATCTTCTGGATAAAAACTATGATAAAATTGAGTGTCGTCAGCGTAAAGATGTACATTACAGGTTTCAAGTTTCCTCAGTTTACGAGTGAATAGTAAAGAGCAATGGATCCAAAACTGATCCTTGTTTCTTTTGTTTCTTTTGATATCTTCACAATATTGGTTAAGTTATGCAACTTCACTTTCCGATGATTCAAAACGATGTTGTGGAATTTTTTTATGTTTTCTGATCTTACTGCCTTATTTGGACGTCTACTGCGTGCAGCATCATCGGTGTTTCTACGACCACGTTTGAAGTCAGCAAACCAATATTTAATGGTTATTGCTGATGGACCACAATCCTCATAACACTTATCAGGTCATTGCTACGATTTAACGATATTTCTTCCATCAAGAAGCAGTGTAAAATTAAAACACGAAACTATTTTTGATCCATTGTTTTGAAAATATCAAAAGTAGTGTCACTATTAGCACAATAACTCACAAACTTATGAGTAAAGTATCCTGAAATTTCAACAGCTTTTTTTTAAGAGTAATACTAACTGAAAAAGCGATAAATGCAATAAGACTAGCGCCATCTATGTGTTAGGCCCAAGACTTTTTATCGCCATTATTGTGTCTCTCCACGATATAATCTACAGACACGGATTGATATGGTAGCTTGATTGAGTGGTAGAATAGCGTAACTAAACCAAAAAAATCATTCGTTGTAAGGCATTATAGTCTCCACAATTACAACTGTAAAGAAATCATCAATTAAAAAACACACTTGAAATTTGGTCTAACATATTATGAATAAACAACACAAACAATGATACGGTTTGATCTCTGTTAGAGTTATGGTACATGGGTGTTTCTTTCCTCCATTGGGGCAGTGTTCATTAAATGAGCTCAATAAGATTGAGCTATCAGAGATGCAGTTGAAATCAATCTAGTCATAGGCACTTTGCTGTTTGGATCGGATCTTTCCTGAACTGATGAAAGGTAATACTTCGAAAACGGTCTGTTGGTGATCTACCCAAATTATTCAGCATGGTCTTTCTGCTGAATGAACAAAAATCATCTGCGACACTAATCTATGTGCGGTATCTTGCATAAAGATCTGTTAGTGTAGTGTTAGCCGGGGAAGTAGTTGTTTTCCGGAAGGAATTTACCAGAACCCACGTTGTAGGTAGTCGGGAATGATGAATTTTTTGACATTTCATTTCGAAATATTGATTTTCTTGTAATTGGGGTTGAAGCAAACTTCAGCTGAAGATTTATTGGCATTTCCTCGATGTACACTGATGGAACAGCTTTCTTTTGATCAATTTTCTGCCTTCTCTAGTCTTAATTTGCAACAGACCAGCTTAACATGTTTCAAAGTTTTTATATGTATTTGCCTGTATTTATTATAGTCATTAATTAATGAGGTTTAGATAGGATCTATATTTTTTTGTTATAGTGTAATGACCTTAGGTTCTTGGCAGAGATTTTAATGCCATTTTTCAACACGGGCTTTTCATTTTTTCATCTCGACTTCTCGCACCGAGAAGAAATTGTTTAAATATTCCAATAATCGATTGTAGAATGTTTCTAAGGGTTGGGAATTATCTACAAAATAATGCCAGTTCCTTTGCTCACAACGTTGATACAACCTATTGCAATTCTCTTGACTGAATAAACGACCCCGTTTCCAACTTTCCTGGAAGTATTGAAATGGAATTCGGAGGATAAACCTATAGCTTCATGAACTGATAGTCCAGAAGGAATAACAGAACAATTAGTGCTGGTTAGATCTAAATTACTGCAAATGTAGTCTATTTTTGAAGCTCAGTATTGAGACATACGGGTATGACAGTTCATATGCATGGCTGAACTAGAAAAGGCGAGAAGAATATTTAACGAAAAGGAAATTATGAGGTGTGGGTTTTTTGAGAACAAGTATGCCTGATGAACGAACCCTATGAATGCAAATTATGTATAACTTCACAACCAGGCAGTATATGATAATAAATTCGAAAAAATGTTCTAGTAGCAAAGTATTATACTTGCCAATGTTAATGAAAGCAAGTCCGTCATAAAAGTTGTTATTCAAAATTAAAGTTCCACTATGAATGTGCTACATTCGATTCAATTCAGAGTATAGTGAGTTGCCTACCATAAGCAAAGACTCCCCTACCTTGAGACAGTATTCAATGTTCAGTCAAAATGGGTAATTTGAAAAATTTCCGGCTTTCTGAGAAAATGAATGATTCATCGGTCTTGTTGAGAATTGACTAGACGAGCTCCAATGAATAAAGGTTATTGGAATCGGATTCTGAGTTGTTATTGAACCGACGAAGAAGGTTTTTCTAAAATGTTCATTATATCCTTCAAGACTTGACAATTCTTCATATGATAAGAGCTTTTGATCTACTGTCCTGCGGACTGTCTTGGTATCAGTTGAAATTCCTATAGATCCAGCTCTAAAAACTTCATTTCGCCTTATTTTGGTAGATAAGGAGTATACAAGTTGACTTGTGGCTCTTGCTCAAAACAGTATATTGGACAAACAGGGAGAACATTTTCCCAAAGAACTAAATAGCGTAGAAGTGGTTTTGTGAATAAAAAGACCAATTCCACATTTGCAAGCTACCTCTTAGTAGAAGGACATGAGTTCAATCATAAATAAGACATGTTACATTTAGAAGAGAAGAGTTTGAATCTTAATCTTCTAGAATGTTTAGAAATCCCGTTACTAAATATTTTTTCAACGTAAACAATACGTAAACTGAGACACAAGCTCAGTTAATTTAATTGATTACAAACTTGGGTAAAAATTAGGTACTTGAACTGCAGGTACTTCTAATTGTATAACTAGATAAATCAAGCATTGAATATGTAGAATATACTCACAATATCACACAATATCACAAAATCTCACAATAAAGTGTTTTTAAAATACGTTAGTTATAGATTTTCATCAAGTTTCATCATATTTATTTTGGTAGCTTTAGTGGATTCATTTTGGTTCATGTTGCTAGTACTGAAATTACTGGGAGTTACTATTCTCTGTATTAACTTCAACAATAATTGTATGTGAGAAATAAGGGCTCTGGATAATAAAAAGTTCCTTGCAGTATGCCTGAAAGGATTTAATAACTTGTATTAACATAAACACCTTCATTTCATCCATGGTGTATGTTAGATTATGTGTATGTGTGATTAAATTTGCATAGAAAAACTGTTTTCATGTTTTCGGTCACTTTGCTGGGCTTAGTATTACAACGTCGCTATTATTAAATTTTGCAGGGTTTTTAATGACGGTATGACGAAATCTGCATTCGTTGTCCAAGGCTTGATTAGTGATTGGAATACAAGTCTATCATTGGTTTGATTTTTCATGGCTCCAGCAAAATTTCTTTCATAATGTCCTGCTACTGATTAAATATTCATCATACTACTCGCGTTAATTTGATGGTGGACAGCAGACTTTATTTTGTTATAAGCTTCTAATTGAACAGTTGGATGTTAGATTATCCGATTATCGAAAGTGATTCTAGTGGAAATGTATTATATTTGTCAATGTTGATGAAAACAGGTCCGTCATGAGAGTTTTTATTCAAAATTAAAGTTCCGACATGAATGTGATCTATTCGATTACATTCAGAGTTTAGTGAATAGATCAGTTCGGGTTCAGATTGGTTTGGTGATTCCTAACTTAGTTTCATAATTCAGGTCTGTTTTGGATGGATATTCTCATTTCTCAGTTTAATGAGCACATATTCCTGAACAATCCGAATGTCACAGAATGTTCTGGAATATTATGAAGTGCTCTAGGATATTTCCAATTTTTCTGGATCAATATAGATTTTTTTCACATTTAGTAAGGGGGCATACTTGAAGACTGGCTGTAAATCAAATTATCTAAGAGAACAATTCGTTCAGGCCATTCTGAACTCAGCTACACTGTAAGTTAATGAACTGACACCTATCAGAAAACAACTACTCTCCTGGTTAATACCAATTCCTGCATATTCTGGTAGCGATACAACTGCCGAATATTGATTTTCAATTATTGCAACGGGCACACTTGCAGATCGGTTTTCGGCTATTTGGCCTCTCGTTAGTGGAAGGTGGTGTCCATCATCAACATGAAGTCGTAGATATACCATAATAAAAAATCTGATTCCTTTCAGAATATCATCTTTCGAACAAGGCTGAAGCGAACGACAAACAACATACAGTGCATTTCTTCAATAACCCCCCCTTTTATTTTCGAACGGGTCGACTCAAAAAATTGAAATTTGGGGTAATGAAATGAATGCATGAATACTTTATTTTGAAGTGAAATTGACAGATGAAACTTTCTAGATGGCGACTCAGAAAGGGGAGTCTTGTGACACATTATTTTGAAGCTCCTGACGAATACTTCACACACAACCCTAGGATATGAAGTCAATATCTTCACCTACTACAACATGACGGAACATTTAATAAATTCCTGAAGACAAGCACATTAATATCGATATTTCTAGAAATTTTTCTTTTTATCTGACATAAGGCAATTCCAACAACCCGATACGTTGTTTTTTGTTTATAAAAACATCAAAAAAAGTCAGTACGACAATGAACTCATTGTTCAGTTAGAATATTCTCATTTAGTTTTCGGTTTTACTATTAGAAAGGTACCACGTCAACAATCTATAAAATGGTCAATTCTCGCCCGTTGGAAGAAAAAATTGGAGCGATTTTTATTTACAGAGCGACGCGTAACATTGGGGAAACCGAATGGATTTTCAATAAACGTTTTCCGAATCATCCTATCTGTAGAAAATATTTGAGGAAACTTGTATCCAAATTCACAACTACTGGTAGTGTACATAATAAAAAGCCCCCAGGTCATCCGTCCATTCCGGAAGAACAGCAAGTGCAAATAATTGGTAGTAATGGTAGTAAATCCTGAACAGTCTACTTATTCCGTCGCAAATGTTTGTGAGGTGTCTCCTTCTACTGTGTGGAGACTATTGGAGAGGAATAGGTATCATCCATACAAAATTAAAATGGTACACCAATTAACTGAAGATGACCCAGATCGGAGAACAAAATTCTGCGTAATGATGGCGAAAACCATTGCAAAGCATCCTACCTACCTCCACAATATTTGTTTTAGTAACGAATGTAAATTTTTCTTAAACGTCAATGTTCACAGACAAAATTGTCGTTATTGGTGTGACTCCAACCCTCACATTTTCCGGGAAACACATACCCAATATCCAGAAAAAAATTAACGTTTGGGTAGGAATATTGGAAGACCGTATTGTAGAACCTCTATTTATCGATCAAAATTCAACAGGGTAACTGTATTTGAATATGCTGAAAACTAATGTTGACTATCTCATCACTGAAATCGTCGAAGCGAATCCTAATGAATTCGATATGGATATTGTATTCCAACAAGATGGAGTACCACCACATTACTCCAGAAAAGTAGGAAACTATTTGATACTACTTTTCCCGGTCGTTGGTTGGCCATCGAGGTCCTACAGAATGACCAGCCCGCTCGACAGATTTGACACCTTCGGACTCTTTTCATGGGACTATTTTAAGCAAGCTGTGTACGACACTGAACCTGCTTCTATATTGGATAAATGGCAGAGAATAATAAATATTTGTAGAGATATTAACGTTACTGTGTTCGAAAATGTTCGGCGTGAAAAATCGGATGGGCTATTCATATGACAGGAAGTTTAGGGCAACCATTTCGAGCATTTTCTGAAGTGACCCCAAGCTTATTACTTCATATTATGTAGTTGAATGTCAGTGTATTCAGGCAATTAATAAAAGTTCCGCCATTTTGTAGTAGTTGAAGATATTGACATTATATTCTAGGGTCAGAAGCTTCAACAAGTCGTGTCACAAGACCCTCTTTCCATTTATTTTTTCCCAAATGGCGCCCAGTCGCCATCTTGAAAGTTCCATTTGCCAATTTCACTTCAAAATAAAGTATTCATGCATTAAGTTCATTATCCCAAATTTCAATTTTTGCAGTAGACCCATTCAAAAATGAAAGTGGAAGAACATTAAAGAAATGCACTATATTTGTCATCGCCCCATCTCCCGTAAATGAGGTACTAACCAACCGCAAATACCAATCGCCCAATTCCTCGGATGAGGAAAAAATATTCACATATAGTAAAGGAACATACTTAAAGATTGGCTGTTAATCAAATTATCTTAAAGAACAATTCATTCAGGCCGGACTCAACTGACAGAAAACATCTATTCCCGGGCTAATATCACGAAAAGCGTTGGATAATATCCGACAGATGTCAGTGTAGACTGGCCTGAAAAAATTGTTCTTTTATATATTTCAATATAGAATTTTATGAAAGGTTAAAATTACAGCCCGTGTGTTCTCAAAGGAAAAAATTGACATATTTTTTAGAGATAGGGAAAAGAAGTCTACCAAAATGATTACCTTCCTTGATTATTACAAAAATATCTTGGATGTTCCGGAATGTTCCCAATCATTCTAGATTATTACCAAACCTTTCCCAACATTTCATAATGTTCCAGTATGTGCTGAAATGCTTTTGAATACTCCAGAATATTATGGACTGTTCTAAAAAATTCTAAAAGACTAAACTTCTAGTTTCTATATTTTCAAAAGCAAATCTTTCAAGTAATAACGTAAATGTTCTTCAGGAATGGTGAATAGAAAACTAGAACCCTTTATCGTTCCATAATGATCTGGGATGTTCGGGGATTTCCTGAATATTTAACCAGACTCCAGAATGTTTCAGGATGTTCTTGAATCTTGTGGAATGTTTTGAAATACTCTCAAATATTCCAGAGTGTTCTGAAACTTTCTATAGGGCAAAATTTCCAGCCCTCGTATATTCAAAAACACGCCCTTCAGGTAAAAACGGGAACCTTCTTTGTACATTCCCTGATTTTTTTGTCAGTCAAATGAGTTGAATGTGCTGATAATTATCAGATCCAATTAATATAATCAAAAAAATCATCTACCAGTCAAAATGATCTATACCGAAAAAATACGTCACCGTCTGCCTATTTATCAATTTTTTTGAATGATCGTTCATCGGGAAGCCATTTAATTTAATTTATATTGGAAGTATCCGAGGAGGACGTGAACTTTCGTAAATTACAAAGTCGGCGATCGGCTTTTGAGATATTCCACTTAACCGCCGGCTAGCTGATCGTAATTTATTGTTCTGAACTTTATGTCACTGCTCTTTTTTACACAATCATCGTACATCTGGGTGATACCTACGAACGACGGTATTTATTTTCGACTTGGATCTAGCGACGTTTCAGACATGGTTTATAGGCGGTGCAGAAAAACGGTGAGCATGCGAGACGTTTATAATTGATGCTGGTGCGAATGTATGGTCATCGTGAATGGTCTACATACAGAAAAGAGACGTGGGATTCTAGAAAGGCTTCTGGAAATCAATTTTTTTGATAATGTAGCGAAAACAAAATAAGAACTTTTCTGGATGCGGCTGTCACTATTCTTATGTGTGAACTTCACTTACTATTTAGTGTTTGAATAATCTCAATGGCTTACTAAATGAATAGGTAATATCAAAACACGTTAAACATTGGAGGAAAAAAATACAGTGAAAATACTGTCCTGTTGTATTGACTGACAGAGAACAGAGGATAGAAAAAGATGAAATCTACCGTGCGATTTGATGCGCCTATTTGGGTTTAAGAGTTGCCTGAGAGTACAGTCCCCGCCGCAAGTAGCAAGAAGGATTGATGGTTTTTTAATTGATGGTCAATTATTAGTTCAGTATGATAATGCGATATTTACGTAATTGAATTTAAATTAATTTGTTTTTTTTTTCAGCAGTCTGTATTGCATTTGATTTCGGGTTTATCAAGGAGAGGTAGAAAAACTTATTCAGAAAATTTAATTTTTCAACAGATGATATACAATGTGCCACTTCTCTCATCGCTTTCATACGTTCATAATGAAAGATTTCTCACGCAGTGAGAAATATCCGCCATTACAGTGAGAAATAATTTCTCACTCTTATCACGAGACCCAAGTCAGTCATAAATTGTTACTTGTCAGATTGATATGACACGTTCTCCATGTTGACAACGCTACACCGATTATTCACATGCAATATCCAAGTATCCCATTGCCGACGTTTCTATAACAACAAAACCGAAGCACTGCATAATTATTGCTGTCAACTTACCCAACGAAAATAGTTTTATTGTTGGTTATAAACAGTTCAGATTTATTTAATTTTGAATATAATGGAATACTAAGATTTAGAGTTGGAAAGTACACCTCCAGAAATTGTTCAGAAAGCAATAGATGTTTGCAATAATTTGCTACCAAGCACATGAAGAGAAAAATATGAAATCGCTTACACAAACTTCATGGACTGGAAAATGAAAGCCAAGGTAAATAAATTCTTGTTCCGAAAAAAACTTTACTTTGAACATACAACATTATAGTCTCAGTACTCGATGCTGAGGAGTACCTTGTTTATTGAAAACTGTGTTGATATATCAAAATACGTAAAACTACGTGCATTTTTAAAATTCAAATCTGAAAAATATGGTCCAAAACAGTCAAAAACATATAATTTTCATCATTTTCATCCATACAAGTTATTGTTCGACCTTCTTCTTTCAAAATATCATCTTTAGAACATCCACATCGATTTTCTTCAATGATATTCTTGCACAAACTTTTGAATAACAAATCAACGTGAGAGTTTGTGAGGATGGATGTATGTGTGTATGTATGTTTGTGGCATTTTCACGCCTAAGCGACTGAACGTGTTTGTATGAAACTTTACATAAATACAGCTTATACATCAAAATAAAATAAAGACTACAATTCACAAACGTTTTGTGTGATTTTGGTCATAATATTACGATAAGTATTAAGTGAGTCGGAAGAATTCTTGCTCCCTGAGAGCTATCTTGGCGTGCGCTGTCTATAACGTTTACAAGGAGATAATGTACTGTAAGACTTTTCATCTTACATAGTCTTAAAGTCCGCAATAGCATATATCTACCTCTTATGTGGTAGACCCTATATGAAAATTACTGAGCCATAAATACAAATTGGATACTTTTTTACAATCCACATTTTTTAATATTCAATATAGATGAACTTTGTCTGTTACACTGGATGAATCTTTTAAAAGTTATCACGATAAGACTAAGTTAACGCAACGCAGTAGAGTCATTACGCGTCGCGTTTACTGTAAGGCGAGGGGGAAAGATGCTTGGGGTAGAGAGGCGGTCTAAACAATGAGGCGCCATTGCCGAGAACGCAGGCAGACGTCGTGTACGGTTGTGTTAGTTTTGCGAATTTC